>QANZ01025294.1:6387-68927 GCA_003254925.1 Chamaecrista fasciculata | reverse complement strand
TCATTTAATTTTTTTCCTCTCGTCCTTCTAACCAAGCTACTCTAATGTACAAAAATATATGATAAAATAATCTTGTGACAAAAATATAATTAAGATGTTTCTAATTTTTTTTTATTTACATATATAATGATTACATAGTACATCTCGACCTCTGATGTATTTATATAAAATTATCATATTATTCTGTCACATGAAAATTATTAATTAATTAAGGTTTGTACGTGTGTAATAATTGACAGGAGGTAAATTTTTGGGGTGCAGTATATGGGAGTGTATATGCAATTCCACATTTGAAAAAGCGAAAAGGAAAAATCGTTGTGATTGCTTCAGCTTGTGGATGGTGCCCTCTTCCAAGATTGAGCCTCTATAATGTAAGACTGACGACACATATCACATATTGCATGCATCATATTATTATGTTTTTTGGGTCCATTATTAAATTAATTTTGTGAGATGAGACTTGAGAGTAGTTATGGTATTTAATTAATGAAGTATTGTAATAATTAATTAGGCAAGCAAGGCAGCATTGATAAGCTTCTTTGAGAGTGTGAGAACAGAAATAGGATGGGCCATTGGCATCACAATCGTCACTCCTGGTTTCATCAAAACACACCTTTCAGACTATGCCGTTCATCATTCTCAGGTTACTTAATTAGTCAGTCCTCATGATTATAAACCAAGTTTATTATTAAGTGATTGCGATTTAATTATATAATTATATATGTGGAATTAAGCAGGGGACTTTGGGAATAATACCAATGGGGTCAGCAGAAGAATGTGCAAAAGCAGTAGTGAAAGGAGTGAGAAGAGGAGATTTGTATGTGACAGAGCCTTCATGGATCAAAACAGGCTTTTCACACAGGCTCTTTTTTCCTCAACTCCTTGATTGGGCCTATCGCCTTGCTTTTAAAATCCCTTCCAATTCTCCCCAACACCAACAACATTAAATTGCATACAAATTTATAAAGGTTGGAATCAATCCATAACTCATAAGGTTGTGAGTTTGAATCCCGCCAATATAAGGGTCTTGTTGATAGACGATCTGTAAGTATATTTGTAAGTGCTCATAGAGTTTGGAAGTATACACCGACCTTAATGAACCCCCAGAGTCCAACTCACCTAAACTTTCGGTTAAAAAAAAAATTTGCATAGTATATCAAACAACAACATCAATATATATACAATCAACATGATCCATTTTATTAGGATACCCTACATCTACTCTAAAATTAAAAAAATTTCACTATGTTAAATGTTAGAGTTACATAATGAATCATCAAAATACAATCGTTACTAATCTACTAGCTATTATATATATATATATATATATAACTCTTAGTAATTAACTTATACTTATAAATTGAGTCCAATTTTTTTTTATGGGCTAAAGAGTACTGTGTTTGATTTTTTAAAAAAATTAAATTTTGTATTTTAATTTTTTAATAAGGATTAAATTATTAATTTACTCTAAATTCTTTTTATATCTTTATTACAATATTTCTCAAATCTTACTTATTATTTATTTATTTTCTCTCTTATACTTGATCATACAACAAAAAATTATGATAGGAAAATAATGAGTGATGTTCGTTAAGATTCAACCTCTTATCCCACAAGGGTGATAATTCAAATCCTCTTATCAATGTGAGGGTTTTATTTAATGGGTGATCTAAATTCCTCTCTCAAATCTTCAAAGAAGTCGGGAGATATTCCATGAAGCTAGTAAGATATTAATATTTATCCCTACTTAAATTTATGCACAAAAAAAAATCATATATATTCTATTTGTATTAAAAAAAATCATATAACAAAGATATAATTTTTTTTTACCAATGTTAATTTTTTATATAACTATTGTGATGTAATGTCATCAATTAATAATAGGACATTGCCAATTTAATTATGACCGAACGTCGGTGGTTGATGAAGTGAGAGATTAATTATCAGATAAGCAATTTTTTTAAGGAATCATGCTAAACTAATAGAAAGATACCACAGCATCAATTAATCATGTTACAGTAATCATTATGGGTACTTGTTTGAGAATGAATTACAATTTATCCATTTGCAAATAATGTTGAGATATAAAATTATTTAAATAGATATATAATAATTATAGTAGATAGAGAAAANCCTGTGGTTTGAAACTTGACACTTTGGTACCCTGTGGTATTCTCCATTAACACTTTGGTACCCTTTGGGTTTATTTTGTAATTTTAACCACAACAAATTTTACTAAAATTACATATTGACCCCAAAATTTTTTAAAAGTTTTCATTTTAGTCCCTAGATAATATGTATCCAGGGACCTGTTTGTAATTTTTGAAAATTTTTGGGGTCAATATATAATTTTTGCAAAATTTGTTATGGTTAAAATTACAAAATAACCCCAAAGGGTACCAAAGTGTTAATGGAGAATACCACAGGGTACCAAAGTGTCAAGTTTCAAACCACAGGGTACCAAAGTGAAATAGGATCAAACCACAGGGTACCAAAGTGTAATTTACCATAATTATTATCTATTTTTATCAAAATTTTTACATAATATCTATTTAAATAATTTTATATCTGAACATTATTTACAAATGTCGCAAGGACAAAAACACTTCCAAAACCCAAATTCGTCAACTAATTTTGATAATTAAAATAAATTGTGAAGTATCAAAATGAAAATGTAAGAAATTAACTCAAAATAGGATTTTTTTAGTCCAAAAGTAAATAAGCAGCCATGTGAGATGGTTTAAAGGATTTGTGTTTTTGAAGTATGTGTCATCCATCATTTTCTGATTTGGAAGATAATCACATCCATATAATTCATATCCATATCCATCCATACATTTATGAATGTGATAAAAACCCATCGCTTCATAAATTTCCGTAAGACTGGTTATAAAAATGATTTTTTTTTTTTTACTGTTAATAATTTGGTTTGATTTTTTTTTGGCCGAATGATTTGGTTTGATTTGTCTTTGTCATTGCCAGCGCATTGAATGACATGGTTAGCATTGGGTTGACACTGACACATCATATTATCTTTTATCACAAAATTTACAACTATTTTCATAATTTATATTTTGACGAAATAACTTAACTATTTTGTTATCATCTCTAAAACTTTTGAAAAAACTTATATCAAATTTCTTATATTTTTACTATTAAATTCTTTCAATCACAAATTTTAATTATATTTTCTCTCTTCAATAATTGGTCATGAAAAAAGTGGTATTTAATATTCTGTATCTATTATGATTGGTTATGTATAAAATTTTTGTTACGTATCAAATGTCAATTGAAGAACTTAATAGTAAAAATATAAAAAACTTATATAAATTTTGCCCATAACTTTACTAAGTCAATTAATTCTTATACTTTGCTCAAAGAAAAAGTAATTCCTATACTTTAATTATTTATATATATATACATGATAATTTAGTAAATATGATTTTATATATTTGGTCCAAACTTCATTTGTGTATTATATATCTGTGACGCTTTTCACGTTGGTACTATATTCTGTTTTCAATATTGTCCTCTATATTTGACAGATATTTTAACAATGGTCCTGAAACCAGTTTTATTATCCTTTTCTCTATTAAAAGTGAAGTGACATTTTTTTTTCTTTTAAAAATATGACAATTGGCCAGGCACGTTTTTTTTGTTTTTTTGTTCATTTGGCATTTATATTATAAAGTATCCGTTCATCTCAGACAGATGTAATATAGTTGAAAGTTGAAATAATATTTTTGTTTCCACCCGATCTCCGATACTTTTTTTATTTTTCATTATCCGTACTCTATTTAATATCAAGTATTTTATGGATATCAAATATTTTTTATGAATAGATTCAAACGAGTATCTAGCAGGTATCCTCAATACCTGCCCAAAATTGTCATCCCTGCCTACTGCTTCTAAATAAATAAAAGCTCTTAATTACTCATTTCAATTCAACACAGATTTTTTCTTTTGGCTATCTTATTTAATGAGCTGATGAACTTACAATAATTTTATTTGAGTAGAGAAGTAGAGTGCTCGAGGCTGGAGTTCTCCAAATCGTCACCCTACTATATAATTGAGCAACAATGAGTAATAGTTTCACTCACAAGTTCCTGAACATTGCGATGCCTTTAGTAACTTTGATTTTGGTTCCCATATTGATGGTACCTTATATGTTGTTCAAGCTTCTTCTTTCCATCAGAAACTTGGTGTCCCCTGAAAATCTCGCAAGAAAGGTTGTCATCATCACCGGTTCTGCCTCAGGAATTGGCGAGGTACATAAATTATATAAATTCTTTGTCACGTATAGTAGTCGATCCTCAATCTTAATATATATATATATATTGTATTTTGTACGTTATATTCATGCATATTAATGTTTCTTAAAATGAACATTATATATATACAGCAAATTGCTTATGAGTATGGAAGGAAAGGAGCATTTCTGAGTCTGGTTGACATTAAAATGGAGAACCTCTTAACAGTTGCTGAAAAGGCCAAGTCTTTGGGTTCCCCAGACGTTATAACCATTCATGCAGATGTTTCCAATCTTCAAGATTGCAAACGCTTCGTCCATGAAACTGTTAATCACTTTGGACATTGTAAGTGCTTCTTAAATTTTTGCTGATGTACTCTGTTTTTGTTCTTAATTGTTTTTTCCGTTTTATTCTTTAAATTTTGTCATTTATTCCACAATTAGTTCAAAATGTAATTATTGCGTGTGTGAGTATTTAAGTAGGTTATATGGGAAGAAGGATTAACACCCGCGTTAAGTGTTTTGTCCATTTCCGTCTCTAATAAAAAAAAAAAGTTCAAAATGTAATTATATTGGGTTTCTGTTATTATGTTTAAACTGGAACACTACAAAAAAAATTGCATTTTACTGACACAATTTTACTGGCGGTTGTATAAAAGTATTAGAAAATGAATATATTTTTAGCATTTTTAAACCCTCACAAAAATTAAAAAAGAAGTGACGATTTTTTATTTTCTCAGCAGTTAAACCCACACAAAAAAGAAATCATATTCTTTTTAATTATATTTACACTTTAAACTTGTTAGGAAAGAGAAAATTCATTGAAATGACAATTTTACCCTAAAAATATCTATCCTTTAGCGCCCAATAACACATTTTTCAAAAATTCGCTTCTCACTTCTCTCGTTTCTCTCATCTCACGAAGGTTCTCAAAAATTTCGAAATTTGTCTTGACGATTTATCTTTCATTTACGTCATTATATCTTAAAAAGTGAGTTGACTTTTTTTTGTCTTGAAAAAAGATTAACCATAAAACACCATTTTATGCCCCTAACGTTTGCAGTGATTTTCAATTATGCCCTTAACGTTTCATTTTATTCAGACATGCCCTCAATGTGCAACCAACGTTTCAATTATGCCCTCAATTTTGACTCAATGCACATGTGACAATTTTTTTTGCTTATGTGTCATTTTTTTTGTTTGACTTGATTACGTGGCATCGTGACTGGGCATTCTTATTTTTTTTTTCCAACTTGGCATGATGACTGGATTTACATTTTTGAACATAAAAATTGAGTAAACTAGCAAATAAGTCCCTGGATTTACATTTTTCATCATCTTCATTCATTTTAGTCCCAAATTCTCAAAATAAAATTGTAAAGTGTCCCAAAACACTTCCAAACATTTCAATTTAGTCCTTAAAAGTATTAAAAACCCTAAAACCTAAACTCTAAAATTCTAAACCCTGAAACCCTAATTAACCCCTAAACCCCTAAAAAAACCACTCTCTTGCAATTTGGTCCCTAGGTCCTCAAATTTATTAAATCAGAATTAAAAAAAAAGGCCAAAATGCAGAGACACCCCCTGAGTTTTAGGGTGGGTGCACATAATACCCATGAGTTTTCAATTTGTGCAAATAGGACCCTTGAGTTTTCAATTACGTGCAAATAATACCCTTTTGTTAAACTTTTGTTTATTTAGTGAGGGTATAATAATAATTTTATAAAAAAAATTAGGCTAAAGTCTAATTTTGGTCTCTCAAACTTGCTCGAAGTTCCGTTTTGATCCCTCAAGTTTTGAAAAAGTTTTAATTTTTATGCTAAATAAAAGAAAAAATTGGTTTACATTCTCAAAAAGTTTTATTTTTTTTGAATTAAGGTCTTTTATTTTTATAATAGGATCAAAATGTAAGAAAAAATGAATGAATTAGAATGTGAAACAATTTTGCCCAAAACAAAAAACTCAGCCAAATGCCCAAATCGATCTTCTTCTTCAATCACGCACGTCCTTCTTCTTCTTCTTCCTTCGCAGCCACCGGCGGCAATGGATCCTCCGATCACCTTCTTCAATCACGGCATGCCTCTTGTTGCCAAATCTGACCTCTCCACCGGAAACCTCACTCACGCCTCCTACCTCCTCCATTCCGGCCACCTCTCTTTCCTCTTCACTGCTCCGATCCTTACTCTCCCTCCATCATTGCCGCCGAAAACCTTCCTCCCGCCGCCACCGCTTCCATCCCCACCTTCAACCGTGATTCTTGTATCGCGTTTCACACAAGTGTCGCCCATGGCGCCAAGCCGTCGTCGTCTCCGATTGTCCTTGATTCGAAGAAGAACGGTGCTTTGATTTGAAGAAGAAGAAGGTGTTCGGAGGATCCATCGCCGACGGAAGTGAGGGAGGAAGAAGAAAAACTATGTTGTTATTGAAGAAGAAGGAGACTCGCCGTGATTGAAGAAGAAGGAAGGAGGAGACACGCTGTGATTGAAGAATGAAGAAGACGGAGACGAGTTTGGCTGGGTTTAGGGTAAAATTGGGCAAAATTGTTTCACATCCTAATTTATTTATTTTTTCTTAAGGTTTTGGGTTTTTAATACTTTTAAGGACTGAATTGAAATGTTTGGAAGTGTTTTGGGACACTTTACAATTTTATTTTGAGAATTTGGGACTAAAATGAATGAAGATGATGAAAAATGTAAATCCAGGGACTGATTTGCTAGTTTACTTAATTTTTATGTTCAAAAATGTAAATCCAGTCATCATGCCAAGGTGGAAATAAAGAAATAAGAATGCCCAGTCATGATGCCACGTAATCAAGTCAAACAAAAAAAATGACACATAAGCAAAAAAAATTGTCACATGTGCATTGAGTCAAAATTGAGGGCATAATTGAAACGTTGGTTGCACATTGAGGGCATGTCTGAACAAAATGAAACGTTAAGGGCATAACTGAAAATCACTGCAAACGTTAGGGGCATGAAAGGGTGTTTTGCCTTTATTTAAAGTTTATATACCAGTATACGTCATTATATCTTAAAAAGTGAGTTGACTTTTTTTGTCTTGAAAAAAGATTAACCATAAATTTATTTTAAGTTTGTCAATTTAATTTAAGATATATATATATATGAAAGAAAAACTGTTCATTTCAATAATCTAATCAGAGACATAACAGCAAAAATTAAATGAAATCACGTTTTGAACTAACGATCAAACAAATAGGAAAGTTTAAAAACTATATAATAAAAAAATTAAGGAGTAAAACGAAATTCACCCTATAGTTCAAGAATAAAAATAAAATTTTGACATTAATTGTTGTTGTCACCCGTGTTTTGACTAACCTTAACTGCACGCTAATTAATAAGTTCTCTTTTGATCTTTAGCGTATTCGATCGCTAGCTTGTTCTTAAATTTGGTCATTACTAGATATTCAATGATGTTGGATACTACTATATGATGGTTTTCTTAACTTAATATAGTTTGTTAATTTGTAAATAATCAAAATGATTTTTTAACTTAATATAGTTTGTTAATTTGTAAATAATCAAAATGGTTTTTTTAACTTAATATAGTTTTTTTTTCAAACCCGAGCCGCCAAAAAAATTTCTCTATCATGAGAGTCGAGTTCTCTCTCAAACCCTTCCTCGTGAGGGATCGCTTCTCTCTTTCATGAAAGATTTCACCCTATTTCATATTAGGGTTATCGGCGGCGCTCTTTTCTGTGTGTATTCTGCAGTGGTGGTTTTCAAGTTTATGTGGTTTTCCACGGTTTTCCTTCCCAGATCTGTGTGCTCTCTGCTTGTGTACGTCCGTGTGTTTTTTGCGGCGTGTTTTGTGGCGGAGGTGTTATGGATCTAATCTGGTCTGATTTTTTTTTTGTGTTTTCACTTCTTTAGATGATTGTAGCTTTAGTTGGATCCCTAGATCTGTTAACTTGACAGTTGATTGTCTTGTCAATTTATCTGACACGAAGATGGGTCCTCTTAGATGGATTGCAAACCTCTCACCTTCGTCACTTGATGTTCTTTCTAATTTTCTTGTTGATGCTAGGAAAGAATTTGATTATTTTGTTGTGTTTTTTTTTTGTACTATATTTGACTTTGTCTTACTTCTAAATGTTCGGGCCAAAAAAAAAAAGGATTTTTTCAGTCATTCATTATGGTATTGCAGTGGATCATCTAGTAAGCAATGCTGGAATTTGTAACGTTGAAATGGTGGAGAATTGTCACGATGTTTCTGTTCAACGTCTTAATATGGTAAATGATTAAACAATTGGTGTTTCAAATGCTTGCAGATAACACATTGATATCTCATACCTTTTTGTTGATTTTTTTGTTAATATTACTTTTTTTTTACATCAATCTGGATTATTATCTATTTATGATCTAATAATTATCATTTAATAAAATAAAATGGGGAGATTCAGTTAGATATAAACTAAATAATTAATTTTTCTTATATTAAAGACAAAAACATCTCCGATGTCCTAAATTACAAGGTAAATATCAGGTGTACTATAATCTTTATCAATGAACAATGCTGGTTATGTTTTGTATGTTTTGGTATTGATTATTTATGCTATGGGTATAGATAACTAATTAATGGAAAATAAACTGATAACAATTAAATTAGAATTAATTTGTACTGTTCTTTTTTGTTTTGTTCACATAATTAAGAGATTTGACTTTTCTCCTATGTTACATTTTGGTTGGATATGGTACTTACATAAGTACGGGTACCATTATTTTTAAAAATTATAAAATACGAATATAACAATATTTATTTAAATAAAAACTGTATAATATAAATTTATATCATTTGTTCACTAATTTGAAAAAATTGAGGTTTCAAAAAATTAAAAATTAAACTAAATAGAAACAAAATTATATTTTATAAAAAATTATAAAATTTATATTTTATAATATTGTAAAAGTATTCAAATTCCCGTTCTTTATATCTCTTTTCGTGTGCGTAAGAAAATAAAATTGGAATTAAATTTTACTGTTTTTTAATGATTTACACACTATGTCTCTGTCTCTCTATTTATATATTACTAATTATCTCAGGCCAAAAAACAATATATATTACTTATTATCTTATTATTCTCTCACATAGTAATATTAACTAAGGTAAGTGGGTATTAATTGACAGGAGGTAAATTTTTGGGGTGCAGTTTATGGCACACTCTTTGCAATTCCACATTTGAAAAAGCGAAACGGGAAGATCGTTGTGATTGCTTCAATTTCTGGATATTACCCTCTACCAATATTCAGTTTCTATAGTGTAAGAATTATCAAACACACATGCATAAGTTAAAAAATAATGCACGCATTCACTCTTTTAAATTATTACTATCAATTTGTCATTAATAAAAGCAATTTGAAGTTTGACAAATTGATAATATTAACATTAAAATAAATTTGTCTCTATCTTACACTCATCCTTTAAAACAGAGTTTAGAATAATTTTATCAAAAAAACTTTATATTATTTTTCTTAGAGTCAACTAATAATTTACTCCTTAAAAAATCACTAAATTAACAGCTCAATTCTTGACACAATTCAATTTTTTTTAAAAAAATAATCTTTTAGAGATTGAATTGTCAATTTTATAAAACCTTTTAAGAATTGGATTGTTCAAAAATAGATCATTTATATTTTTCTTTTACATATTTTCTGTAGAATGAGAGAGAGAAAGAAAGAGAAACTATAAGTCTTACATATTTACTATTTTGTGTGGTTCACATTTTTTTTTTCTATTTTCATTCTCTAACTCTAAAAAATGCATGAAGAGAGAAATATACAGAGGATCCAATCCTCCATTGTTAATTTTCTCTTATTTTTATCTTTCAAAACATGAAACGGGACTTTATGTTGTTTTGTGCTTTTAGTATGATTAGTGGAATTAATGAATGGTTCGTGAATTATTATTTGTAAATTCAGGCAAGCAAGGCGGGAGTGATAAGCTTCTTTGAGAGTTTGAGAGCAGAAATTGTTTGGGAGATTGGCATAACAATTGTGAGTCCTGGTGTCATCAAAACACACCTTATGGACAAAGTCATTTCTTTTCTGGTAAATAATTACTTTTCTTTCTTTCTTTCTTTCTTATTGCACATGCATGGAAATTAATTAAGTTAATTAGTGAGGAAGGATGCATGAGGCTCATCATCATAAATAGTTAATAAGTATATATATATATATTATAGGTGTTGTTGAAGTCTCACATCACTTAGTTAAATGACATTCTAACTCTATATATATAATGAGGTAATTCTCTCTCTTTGAGAGTTCTTTTGAGGTGAGTTAAGTCTTTCTACATGGTATCAAAGTCAGGTTTGAACATGTGGGATGAATGAGCCTTATTGTAGGTTGTCCTAGAAATAACCCGTTGGCTTCACGCTCCTATGTCAGGCGTGAGAGGAGCATATTGAAGTCTCACATCACTTAGTTAAATGGTCTTCTAACTGTATATATATAATAAAGCAACCTTCTTCTTTTGAGAGCTGTCTGGATAAGTTAGGCTTTTCTACCTATGTTAAGTAAGTAATTTGAAATACATTGATTATGTGGAAGCAGGGTAGTAATGTGAAAATAGTTCCAGCGCAATCAGCAGAAGAATGTGCAAAAGCAGTGGTAAAGGGAGTGAGAAGAGGAGATTTGTATGTGACCACGCCTTCTTGGGTCAACGTTGTCTTGCCTTTCAAGCTGCTTTGTCCTCAATTCGTCGATTGGGCCCATCGCAAAATCTTCAGGATCTCTTCTCGTAATATTGGAGGGAAAAAATTTATATAAACTGTATTCTATTCTCGTTATAAAATTCTACTAATCATATGTTTTTTTTAATATTTTGTTTCTCTTATATGACTTATCTATATCAAAAGAACTAACTTCAATATTATCTGTATTATGATGGTCATGTAACAAATTCTAGATATATATAAGATTTTAATCATTAATTACTAAAGTATTTGGAAGTTTTAATTGTTATATTAAAATTTTAAATATTATATACTATTACCCAAAGTGCAATTTTGGTCTCTCATCTTTTAGTTAGGTTGCAAATCAAGTTCATTTCTTTTTTTTTTTTTGCAATTTTAGTCTTATATTTTTGCAAAAGATTTCACCATTAGTTACACCGTATCTTGAATTCCGCTCATCTCCCTTGGTTAAGTGTGACATGGACAACTCACCGGAAGGAGAAAGAAAGCTGACATGGTCAAAAGAGATGCGATAGACTCAAATTTGGTCTCATATCTTTCTAAAATATTTCAAATGTGGTTTTATATCTTTAGAATGAGTTTTAAATTAAGTCTTTCATAATGTTCAACTCTGTTTAATTTCATTTTATATAATTTTTAAGTGTTCATAACTATATTTTCTAATTAAAAAATGATTTGAAAATTCTCTGTTCTCATTGAATGGTTGACTCCTTAGAAAAAAAAAACTAAAACCTAGTCTAAATTAATTCATTAGTGGGTGAAAATTTTCAGTCCAAAACAATATTTGGCAAACCCAGCCCAATTAAATGGTTTGGGTTGGTTTTCAAGGAGTAGCAGGTAAACCCAATCTATTGAATAATTATAATTTAATTAATTAAAATCTATTTTTTATTTTTTAATATTTTTATTTCAACTTTTTTTTTTTCTAAAAAGAAGACAAGCACCTTTTTTTTGGTAAAGAAATACAAGCACCTTTTAATTTGGCACAACAGGTATAGTACTCAAATAACACAAAAAAGTAAATAAATTTAAAAGTAGTGTGGTTTATGCATAAGAATTAAGAGAGAACTAATTAGAATTTTAAGAAATCTCAACTTCAGGGATCCATTTCAATTTACATCCATTTACATCGTCAGCTTAATCTCCTCCGTCTGTTCAAGGTTGAGCAAATCCATTTTCCAATTGGCGTCTTTCACATCTATTGTATTATTTCATATGATAGTGATCACATAAGATCATCTTGGATAGTCTTCAGTCTTCACGAAGGATCTATAATATTGAAATAATAACAGAGTGACTGATTCCTACTCTAGGAATTAATTATAAGATCTTTCCAATTAATTACTAATAGATCCAAGGCCAAAGTGCACTTTTGGTTTTAAAACTTCTGTTCAAGTTTTAATTTGGTTCTATAATTTTTTTGTTGCATTTTTTACCCTATATCTTTTGTTCAGATTACAAATTTGGTCTCGTTTTGCACTTTTAGATCCATAATCCATATCTTTGAGTGAGGTTACATAATTGCTCATCTTTTGGTCAGATTGCATAATTGGTCTTATATCTTTTGATAAGGTTGCAGAATTGGTCTCATATCTTTAGGTCAGGTGAGACTAACGGTTGAACTTTTTGCAAAGATATAAGACCAATTTTACAATCTTACCAAACAATATGAGATCAAAAGTAATACGGGACTAAATTTGCAATATGTACAAAAGATATAAGATCAAAAGTGAAAAAAAAAATTATGAGACCAAATTGAGACTTGCATATATTACCAAACCAAAAATATACTTTGAAGTTTGATCTAGATCCATTCTTAAGTTTGCTGGATAAACCGAACCGGGTGACTAAACAAATATAACGAAGCAGTAACCCTGAAACTTACATTGACAGATTGATATATTACTCTGATTGTTCTCTTATAATGACAAGCTATCCCGTGGCTTCGTGGTTTCATTCTTTTGTAAGAACTGCGTCGTCACTTGTTCGATTGCTGGTATGGCTTGTTCAGGAATCATGATTCCGTTATGATGGTGATGTCAGCCATGGTTACATCATTAATAAATGCTCACACACTCACACCCATGTGTATTAAATTTATTAGTAGGTACATAAATATATGCTCACACCTACTGCTTCTGTACAAATTAATGCTTCTTTTTTTGTTCCATTTCAAGCTTTGGATTCATCTCATCATAGTTTCACTGTATATATTTATACATATACACACCCATTATGGGTCACAACTCATACTAATTAAGTCACAATTTTTGAAGCAATGATGAGTAATAGTTTCACTCACAAGTTGCTCAACATTGCGTTGCCTTTAGTAACTTTGATTTTGGTTCCCATATTGATGGTACCTTATATGTTGTTCAAGCTTCTTCTTTCCATCAGAAACTTGGTGTCCCCAGAAAATCTCGCAAGAAAGGTTGTCGTCATCACCGGTTCTGCCTCAGGAATTGGCGAGGTACATCAATAATATAAATTCTTTAATTTGTCACCTAGTCTTTCCTCCATTTTAACATATATATTGTACATTATATATATATATATATATATATATTCATATGTACATGTGTTTCTGAAAATGATCACAGCAAATTGCTTATGAGTATGCAAAGAAAGGAGCATTTCTGAGTCTGGTTGACATTAAAATCGATAATCTGGTAGCAGTTGCTGAAAAGGCCAAATCTTTGGGTTCTCCAGACGTTATAATGATCCAAGCAGATGTTTCTAACTCTGATGATTGCAAACGCTTCGTTGATGAAACTGTTAATCACTTTGGACACTGTAAGTGATTGTTAATTAATTGCTATTGTCAGTCTCATGTTTTAATTAACCTTAATTGCTTGCTAATTAGTAACAAGTTTTCTTTTGGTCTTTTGCGTATCAGCTGTAGCCTATAGCAGCTTCTTAAATTTGAAATGAGTTTTTAGTTTTGCCATTATAGAATTGATGGGAATTGGTATGTTACAGTGGATCATCTAGTGAACAATGCGGGAATTATTAAGGTTGAGATGGTGGAGGATTATCACAATATTTCGGCTCATCGTCCAACTATGGTAAATGATTTATTTAATTAAATTATCCAACTATGATATATATATATATATCATTACTATAAGATTTACTAATAAAAATGAGATGCATGATAAAGATTTTTTTTTTGTCATTACTATAAGATATATGAAAAAAAAATATGATGAAATTTTTAGGAAATATTATGGACTAAAACGAAATAAAAAAATATAGGGACCAAAATGGAACTTGAGGTAACATTAGGGACCAAAATAGGTTTTTGACCTTTATATAATAGTATCATATTATTCTCTCACATGAAAATTATTAATTAAGGTAATTGTGTATTACTTGACAGGAGGTAAATTTTTGGGGTGCAGTTTACGGTACTCTATTTGCAATTCCACATTTGAAAAAGCGAAAAGGAAAGATTGTTGCGATTGCTTCAGCTTGTGGATGGTACCCTCTTCCAAGATTGAGCATCTATAATGTAAGACCGATTATGCATTCACTTTTCCAAAACATTATTACCAAAAACAAAAATAAAGCAACCAGGCCTTCAATGTATTTAAGGTTAAAGGTTAATTTTGGTTCATTATATTTTAAAATGTTCAAATTGGTACTGTTGGCAAGATGTTTTATTTTTGTCCAAACTATTGAATATGGCTCGTTTCAAGTTCAAACTTGGCGAGTTTAGAATTATGTATTGTTCTCAAAGAGTACTTTCTCTATCTAGTTGGAGCCGTCAACAAATGAGGTCAAATCAATCCTAAAAGTAGATTATCCGTTTTATCGTCAAACAAGCAAAGTTAATCATATCTCTCATTTCAAATTTGAATGCGACAAATTCAGAGCTACAAGTTCTTCTTAATAAGTCCTTTGTGTAGACTTTAAGGCTTATTTAGAAGTCCCTCACGAGTGGGTAACCAACGAGAAGATTCCAGAAGGCTCAGGATAACTCTTGCGCCGTTGTGTGGGCCGCCGGCCCAAGTAGAGAGAGTCCCACGGCGCACGCAAGTTTTAAAGGGAAATATATGTTTTGGACGGTCAGGATTCAAGATATCAAGATACAGCGAAGATAATCCAGAAATCTCGCTGCGCCACGTATCTGCGCCGTCGGCGCATCCAACAACTCAGATGCATTTTCTGTTCTTTGAATTGCGGACCAAGTCGACTACTCAGGCCTATAAATAGAACTCGACTCTCTCATTTGTATTTGCGCTTAAATTGGGGAAATCCCAAAATTTGTATTCTCTCTTCTCTTATAAAAATATTGGCAGTGCTGCCCAGAGACGTATGCATAATTGGCTGAACTCCGTGATCAAATCTTGTGTGTTCTTTCTTCCTCCTTATTTCTTTTCTTAGTTTGTCGATAATATTCAATACGTTTGGGTGGAGTATTCTGTATTCCGTATATATCCCCGCAATACTTTGAACTTGAAATGAGAAACGAGAGAAATATGACCAAATTCACAAATTTGGGACCAAAATGAAATATTTTACCAACATTTAGGGCCAAAATGAAACATTTTGTCAACATTTAAGACCAATTTGAACATTTTGAAACATAATGGACTAAAATGAACATTAGGGCATACATTTAGGACCAAAATGACCCTTTGACCTTTATTTAATGTCTTTTAAAAGTTAATTAAGATAACTAGGGCAATGAATGGTTTGTGAATTATTTGTATAAGTTCAGGCCAGAAAGGCAGCAGAGATAAGCTTCTTTGAGACTTTGAGAAGAGAACTTGGTTGGGAAATTGGCATAACAATTGTGACTCCTGGTCTCACCAAAACACACCTTGCAAACCGTATGATCCATACTGAGGTTGATTACTTTTCTTTCTTTCATACTTCTTTTCTACCTGAAAATTAATTTAGTCAGTGAGGTTGCTCATGATTATAAGTTTATAACTATATATATATTAGGTGTTAAGTAATTGCAATTTATGTGGAGGCAGGGTAGTCTGGGAATAATTCCACTGGGTTCAGCAGAAGAATGTGCAAAAGCAGTGGTGAAGGGAGTGTGCAGAGGAGATTTGTATGTGACAGAGCCTTCATGGGTCAAAATGGGATTTCCATTCAAGCTGTGTCTTCCTCACCTCTTTGATTTGGCCCATCGCAGAGCCTTGGGGAAGTGAATCGGAAAAAAATTATATAAAAGTTTTTAATGTGTAACATATTTATGGCCAAAAGTCTCAAATTGGTCATGGGACCAATTTGAAATCTAACCCATACATAAGGGACCAATTTGAGACTTTGGCCTATAGTTATTGGGAATCTTGTTTTATTCAGTGTTGTCATAACCGAACCGGACAAAGACTCGGACAAGTGTTCGGTTCACGGTCTGATCGGTTGAATCGATCGAACCATCAGTCGGACCGGATGACGCAATAAATAATTATTTTTAATATATTAAATATAAACCCTCTATATTTTTTTTTTGGTCTAAGAGATGCATTAAATCTATTAATAAATACATCTCTTTACGCAAATAATATAACTTTTCTCTCCACAACTAGAGATCATGAACTAACTATTTTTTCAAGCAAGTAAATGGACTAAATGCATCTTAAACAAGATCCTATAAGTCATAAACTCATAATAATCAAATTCAACATGTCAACTCTCAAGTTTCAAGTTCATCACACACAATTTTGAAGTTCAAAAGTACAAAATCTAAAAAAAAAAAACGTAAATCTGACCCAGTAAAAAAAAAACATTGAGAACCGCCGGTCCAGTCCAGCGGTTAGACCCGTGTTTCCGAATCTTAACCGGTTATTTTCGGTCCAACTATCATTTTGGTTCAAATGGTTGAACCAACTCGCTCATTTCTTCGGCTAGCGGTCCGACCGGCCGGTCCGGTCTGGTTTTCACAACAATGGTTTTATCCAAACGAACAACCATTTTTCTGTATGTATTACAATTTACAGCTTAAGCCAGAGTAGGCTTGTTAACTCGCAGCATCAGCAATACCATTTTGGGCTCTAAATGTTATTGTCAGTTGTGAACTGCTATTATTATGATAATTATGTGAGTTAATCTTTTAAACTGTAGCCTGCTTCTATTATAACATTCATAACTAGGAGATTATTACCCAAAGCTTAGGCAAAAAAAAAAGATTATTATACAAAGCCTTATCATTTAGAAACGGTTGTAATTGACAAATAAATAAACACTTGAACCAATGTTTCAGAAGGTGGTTTGATTAAAATATACAATCTAACCCAAGATGGGGTTGTCATAGATATTCATACTAAAGAAAAAGGTGTAAACTAATGATTTGATATTTAAAAGATGACAAATATCTCAATTTAAGTTTTAAAAGATCAATTTATACAATTCAATTTTTAAAAAATATAATTACAATCAATTTACTTCTTTTACAATAGATAATAAATATTTAATAACAAATTTCATATAATTTTAAAAATTATCAAAATCACAATGGATTATTAAGGTAAAAAAGTATATATATAGTTAAATTTAAAATTAATATTTTAATAAAAGCACTAAATTAATTGTCATTACATCTTTTAAAAATTAAGTCTTACAAGTGTACTTTTTTAAAAATTAAATTGAAATATCTATTAATATTTAAAGGCAAATTATTAATTTACTCGAAGAATAAAAAAAAGAAAGCAAGATATCTTTTTTTTTTGGTCTGTTATTAATGCAAAAATAAGCAACAGTTCAGTGTGGCGTGACCACGTAGCCTTACCCACTGCTACGTGTTGAATACTTTCCATGCACAAAGCATACGTTGCAGATTCGAGCAATGAATTGTTTTTTGTCTATTACTCTATTTCTATCTCAATCTCCCCAACCCACTATCTATCCATCTATCCTATTTTGAGCATAACTGAAATTCAAAAGAAGCCATGGAGTCCAACCCAATAGTCCTCGTTTTTTTGCTCTGCTTTTTGCCACCGTATATGATCTTCAAAATTTCAGCTACATTACAAGATCGATATACAGTGAGAATGTGGCCGGAAAAGTAGTGATCATCACCGGCGCATCCTCAGGCATAGGCGAGGTTCTTTCAGATTCTCACTTTTCAAGTTTAAGTTTGTTATTGTGTTAAAGTTTCAGATCCATGATTATAACTAAATAAATGTTTTTGTTTGAAAATTAAAAGCATCTAGCATATGAGTATGGTAGGAGAGGATCACGACTAGCTCTTGTAGCTAGAAGAGAGAATAGACTGAGAGGTTGCTTACAGAGCCAAGTCGGAGGGGTCCCCTGAAGTGATCACCATCAAAGCAGACGTTTCCAGAGTTGAAGACTGTAAGCGAATCGTTGATTTCACTGTGAATCACTTTGGACAATGTGAGACCCAAAAGAAATTTCTATGAATTCTTAAGTTTATGGGAGTGTCTGGTTAATGAATAATGTTTCGACTAATTGTGATATTCTGAGATTATTTACAAACAAAATTGCAGTGGATCATCTGGTGAACAATGCTGGAGTAGTACCTCTCTGCTTGTTTGAACACTCCACTGATGTTACTAATTTTGCACCTGCAATAGTAATAAGCAAAACCTACAATCAGCATTGCATGTAAAATATAGATATTCAAAAGAATTTTTTTTTTATATTGTCTGCATTTAACAGGACATCAACTTTTGGGGTTCAGCGTATTGCACATATTTTGCTATTCCCCACCTAAGAGAAAGCAAAGGAAAGATCATAGGCGTAACTTCTTCAACTGGATGGTTGCCTGCGCCAAGAATGAGCTTCTACAATGTAAGAAACCTTTTCATCATGAAGGTAAGCTTCCATAAATAGTTATAAAGCTGCCATTTCTGACCAATGTATGGTTTCCATTGTCTTCAGGCAAGCAAAGCAGCAGTTATTAACCTATACGAGTCTCTAAGAGCTGAAGTAGGAAAAGACATTGGTGCTTTGCTTGACCGGGAAATGAGAGATGTAAGCTAGCTTATCCTTTTTGGGTTTGCAATTGCTTCTTAAATACTTACGTATCATATGACTGAAACGATTTTGATGGCATTAGGTCCAAATTAGTGCAATGCCCATAAGATCCGTCATAGAAGCTGCAAAAGCAATTGTGAATAGCGCATGCCGTGGAGACTCATACCAGACGGAACCAGCATGGATTAGGACCACATTCTATTGGAAAGCTTTTTGTCCTGAAATGTTGGAGTTGTGGAACAGGTGGCTGCTAATCTCAGGGCCTTCAGAGAGAGATACAATCAGCAAAAAGATCCTTCATCTAAGCGGCTTAAAGGAATATCTGTATCCAGAGTCAATCAGGAAAGCCAACCTCAAGGTCAATTAGAGCATGTTTATGTTTAAATTTCCATTTATGTGAACAATTATTCAAAAGGGGGATTCATCTTTTGGATGCAACAGCAAAAACCATTTTGAGAATGGTCCAGCAGGTATATTCAACTGAAATGCTATGTCCTGTGCCTGGTTTGGGATTGACAATAATGTGAATGTTTCAGCTTTATCCCTTAAGAAAATGAATGTAGAACATAAATCTAATTTGGTTGAATGGGGGTAGAGCTAAAAGGCAAGGATTATATACTGGAAGACATCATAATGTTACACTAGCATTTTTTATTTTGATGAGGTGATAACAAGATCTGCGTCAGCAACCACAAATCTGATTAGTAAAAAGTTGCAAATTAGAAGTGTCTAATAAAATGTACAGTTAAATTGATCAAATCATTTATGTTTGCAGTTGCTACTTGTACTCATGAACTACAGAACAGGACTAGACATCTCATCTTCCACATACTCCTACTATAGTATGGTAAATTTTTAAAATAAAGGAACGATAACAAAAAGATCGAAGGTTAATACCTGTGGCAACTTCTGTGTAACATAGCCATCAACTGTACATATAATGATATAATGCCCTTCTCAGTTCTCACGTTTATAGGTCAGTCTTGGTTTCATCTCATACAATATGAAAGGACCCCATAACATAAGTATGCTTGCCGTGAAAATTTTAGGAGCCCAATTCTGTCCTTGTGAAATTACGAAGCGCTGACCACTCAGATAATTAAGGGGATAGTTCTATTGGATCTGAAGGACATTGTGTTTGAACTCTCGCTGGGAGAAGGGACTTCAGCCTTCTCAAAAGTAACCATGCATCAGATTGTGTACACCCTTGGCTCATCTCAAGGGCAAGTGGGAGAGGAGACTTTCCGTTTAACTCCACAAGCATTACTCCCTAGATAGATAAAAAAAAACAATAAATGAATTAACAGAATGAAGAATCAATGACTAGTTTGAAGCTGATTCCCATGGCTAACAGCGACAGAACATGCAGGAATTTGTCAGATTCCCTAATGTTCATAAAGAGTAAGAAAAGAAATGTAAGGAACAACCAAGCAAACCTTAATAACAGATAACCGTATTACCTCAAAATTCGCTAAAAAAAATTGGAATTTACGCATGGTCTCCTTCATGTCTTGAATCATTTTCATGTCTTTAGAAGATAGTGCAGCAGTGACTTCCTCTGGCGAATAGCCAATCCCTTTCTTAACAATCTAAAAACATAAATAAAATTATCAAATTATTACCGTTTAGAAGATAAAGCCGATGTGATAACAGCTTAACAAATAGCGCAGACTCACGATATGATCAATGAGGATCTCGGAAATAAGGCTCCCATCATCAACGTATGCCTGAAGCTCATATGTTTTCCTTTGCTTATACTGGAAGCTCTTTACACCAGTCAAAAAGCACTACGAAAAATTTCATTTTTAAATATATTAGTAAAACAATTTTAGATGATTGGACACCTAATCATCATATACTAAGCAACTTGCGCGACAGAAAAAATTATCCAAGAACTAATTGATGATCTATAGGATAAAAATGATGACAGAATTTTAGATCTACATAGGAAGCTTGGTACAAAGAAGAGAAAGAGACAAAAGCATT
Organism: Chamaecrista fasciculata; assembly: GCA_003254925.1. Classification (NCBI taxonomy): domain Eukaryota; kingdom Viridiplantae; phylum Streptophyta; class Magnoliopsida; order Fabales; family Fabaceae; genus Chamaecrista; species Chamaecrista fasciculata. The sequence continues at coordinate 48,024 of QANZ01025294.1, read as the reverse complement.
GATTCCACTCCAAAAACTTTCAACAAGGATAGGATAATATGTTGGCAATGAAGAAAAACCATCTAATCATATCGCCTGAAGGGTCAATTAAAACCTTTCAATAATGAGGAATGCACAAAGGGTAAAACTCTCTGGCCCAGAAAAGGAAAAAAAAAAAGTTGTTAGTACATACCTTAATTTTTCCCTGAACAAGAGGAGCTTTCCCCTTCATTGCAGCCCACTTGGCTGACAAACTAGCTAAGTATGTGAAAGGAATTTCTTGGTCTCCAGACAGCATGAGAGGGTGGTCAGCGGCCTCCACCATATGGACATCGCCAATATTTGAAATACTAGAGGGGGATTCATTCACAAGAGCATTATCTGTCACTGTAGGAATTCTTTCTATGTTTGCCTCCTCAACATTTTGAGCAGTAGGAGAGCAACGAGTAGTCACGGAATTCTGTCTCATTATATGAGTGCTATCATTATGTTCCTCCACAACATTTGAAAAATTCTGTCTAATTATATGAATGCTATCATTATGTTCCTCCACAACATTTGAAATTGAAACAATGTGAGAAGATCGGTCGCCTACAGAATTCTCCCTCGCTATACTGGCAGAACTTCTATCCATATGCTCTGTCATCGCAACAGTAGAAGAAAATTGGTTAGCCATAGAATCATTATGTGTATCCACATGCATGGCCTCACTAGTCGGAACAATGCTGGGTCTTGAATTGGAAGCAGCATTTTGAGCACTTCTGGGCAAAGTATCTTCTGCAGCTAAACTGTTACGAGTGCCAGATAGGCTTCGGCTAGCATCTGTAGTTAACACAAACAAGGAAAGTAGATGAGAAAAGCATACAAAACTTCATCCATACAAACAAAAATGTATTTATCACAATGTACCTTGATTGTTTCCCTGAATGGGTTCAGTGCCTTGCACTGTGGAATTACTGTGTCCAAGAGCATCAACTCCCCTTGATGGCCATGCAGCAAGAGTTGCTCTAGCAGCTAAAGGAGGAAGAACTCCATTCTTGGTTCTGCAATAGGAAAATGATGACCAACTTATCAACAAGTAAAATTGGGTTTCAGAAACCCCCTAAAAGTTCCACAAAAACACACATCAGACCTATAGATGATCAAGAAACCAGCATTCACCAACATCAGAATAACTATAACCAAAGGAAGCTATGAAACAGTAAAGGACCTGCAAATTTTCGGGCAGACCTTTATAATTTATATTATAGTAAAATCGCATATTGTAATTCCCCAGCAATTATTAACTCTGAAACACAACATTGTGTAAGAATATAAACACGAAAGTTTGCACTAATGTCAAATGTGGCATTGGGCTTTATTTTTACAACTATCATTTTCTATCATATGCCTTAGTCTTGATAATCCAGTGCAACGGATACTACCTTTTCCCTCTAGGTGGCTTATTCAACTCATCAACCAACCGCTTTCTTGCTGCATCCAACTTCTCAACCAATCCACCCAAGATTTCAATGGTTTCAGGGACCAGCATCAAAATACCATGGCGTACTTGTACATTAGAGATAGCAACCTACACATATAAAGAAGATCTCTCAGTGTAACCCTTATTAGCAACGAAAAGAAGAAGATAACTCCTGTGAATTGTAAGGATGGCAGCAGGACTTCTAAAGCAAAACAGGAAAGGCACAGATGTATATATCAAAAACATCAGATTCACCAAGACACTAATACTAATACATAAAAAATCATACCTGTTTTATTTATTATAGTTATTGAATTCAAAAATCAATAAAACGTGCTACTCAATGAAACACTTGCTAAACACCCAATGAAGAAAACTATCAATTTCCTCAAGCTAAACTACATATATGCATGATAACAATTATTTTGAGCATGATTTGCACCAATGAAAAGATTGAAATATCTCTGGCTAAATCACATCACAGTCATAAACACATATGTCATGGAGTAGTCAGAGTGTCAGACCTTCCCAAGTTACCAATCTCAAAATCTCAGAAAGCCTCACTTGAAAGTTGAAAATTTAGACAACTGTTTTCAGAAGTGCAACAGGTTTATGTACTAAAATTTCAAAACAAAAATAGGGTGGAACCAGAGACAAACCTTTAAACCAGCAGGTGCGCAAACTTCAAGACAATTAATGGGCCTGTACTCCATTCCAAAGACCCTCTGAATGCCATCGGTCATAGACAACTTTAGGCACCTTTTAAGTCCAGGAGGTGCTTGCTGATATCTGCCTCGAAGAGGACAACTCATATTAATTATTTCATCAACCTGCCAATGCAATTCACAGTCAGTTGAATTGAATATGATGACAAAAATGCTGTGAGTTTCCCACTTCCACAAGAGAATTAGAATTAGACAACCATCAGCAGCGAATACATGATATAGTGATTTGGAACCCATCCATCCACCCTAGGATGGCAAGTTCTAAGAAAGAAGGCCCTCCTACGTAGGCTTAAAAATAAAAACTCATGATAGAAACTGTCCATGCAGCCATTTTAACTTCTAAGCATTTCTTAAAGCATCAAACTTACAGCTGCTTCCTACTTGAGACTACAACTCCTCTAACTAGTAAGTTTCTACTAAAATATAAGTTGAGAGAGACTAAATGTATAAACATAATTTGAAATGCAAGATAGCACACATTTTCCCTTTATCTGTCCTTATTACAATGAATTAGATTTTATCAACATAACATCAACAATAAACAAGATGTTGAAAAGGCATGAATAAAAATCCATAATGATGAGAAAACCGCACCTGTAATACAAACGGACCGGGGAGGTCAACAAGATGCATGGAATCCACATTAGCAGGAAGAACGCCGCTCCCACAGTAGTTCAAATCCGAAAAGAGAAACTGCTCAAAATACAGCTTCGCCTTTGTAGTAACATCGAGCCCTGGGAAGCTACGAAGTGAGTTCTCCAGATCACGAATACAAGCATCCAGCCATTCTCTCCGAAGGCTCAACCCAAGGCGTCGAAGAGAATCGCTAACAGGACAGGTCGGGCCGTCGCCGGCATCTGAGCGAGAAGACGGCGGCATCACCTGAGGCTCGGGATTCTGATGCGACGGTGAGAGATCATCGGGGACGTCGATGAAGTCATCGTCGTCGGAGATTTCAAGAGGGTCGGAAGGAAAATGGGTAGGGTTTGGAGGTTGGGGAGTGAGAGTGTGAGATGGTAAATCAGCATCGGCGTCAAGCTGACGTGGCGGCGGCGGATGCGGCGGCGCTGACGGTAGCTCTTCGGGGTCTTCGTCGTCGGAGTAATCGAGTCTAAGGCGGCGAATGAGCATGTTTTGGCGGAACAATGAGAGTTTTCGGAAATTTGGGTCTTTCACACTTTCCCTCCGTTTTCAGAAATGAGAGGGAACGGTCACTTCTCCTATGTGTACTGGACTCTCTTCACGGGACTAATGTTCTCTTCCATATGGGCCAAAATGGCCTCCGAATACAACCCACTTTTGAAAACATTCAATAATAATTAAATATTAAATATTAAATATATTATTTAATAAAAGAATTATATTTTATAGATTTAGCGTAGAAAATAATGAAATAAATATAATTTTATTTTTTTATGAAAATAATAATACTATGACTTTTTGAATTATAATGTCAATTATGAATATCACCAATTTTGTCATACTAAAATTTATTATCCGGGTGAAAAAGTTTGATTTTACACATTTGTTTATGTTAAGCCTAATGAAGAAGTTAAGAAGATTTTTTGAGACAAGCTGGAAGAGATTAGTGGCTTAGATGAGATATAGACATATAATTAAGTGAATTTTGACTTTAACAAAACTAATTAGTTACATAGAATCAATCAAACATAGGACATGACTTAACAAAAGGTGTTAATTAGAACTTTGAAGCTATAAATTCCTAACAATAATCATTAGGCTGACTATCCCTAAACTTAGATGAGATCCTAGATAAGTGAATTTTGACTTTGATAAAATTAATAATTACTTTGATAGAAGCCTCTTGTAATTTATTGATATAGATGATAAAAGATAGGAAAGTAGTGTCTCAAACAAAAAGAAACACCACTACAAGACAACATAAAATAGCAAAGGTAACTCTAATTACATACCGGAATAAAAACATAGAAAACACACATTAATCTCTTGGGCATTCGAGAGGTCAAGAACTCTCCCAAAATTAGACCTAACCAATTCCCCCTTTTCTTTTCCAAAACCCTCTTTAAAATACCTACAAAATCCTCACATTCACTGTGGGCCAGCCCAATAACAGTGGGCCTATCAATACCCACCCCCAACAAGTTTCACTTTGTCCTCAAGGTGAAATAGAGCAAGCTGACGCTGAATCATCTTACACATTTGTAGCACTTTCCTAATCTCTTTAGACTGCTCTTGAAATGCTATGTCCTCAGTCAATGGTAGAGGATATTTTCTTGTTTGGTACAGTAGGAAATAACTATTTCTTGAACCCTTAGTATTTGCAATGGTGGTTGGGGCAAGATCTTTCATCATAATATTAACATAATTCCAGTTCACTTTGTTATGAGATCATCTGCATTGATCTCTCCTTCATCCTTCATAAGTATTGCAATAGCAGTCATTTCCCCTCCTCATGCAACACACATGTTATTCAGTATCCAATCTCCCCTTTGTGGAACTAAAGCATGAGTAGCAACAATGCTTGGGAGGTTTTGAAGAATTATATCTCCCTCAAGCACATTATGAAAAGAAGGAAATTCATATGCACTATCCTTCCTTGTTTCTTGGCCAATATACAGCCCACCCCATTCAAAATAATAAGAATTTGCTTGATGGTTTCTCATTTGTGTTGCAGAGTAAGTTTTAACACCTCTATGATGACAGCATATATCAATTGTAACAACAGAATGTTGATATTGAAAAGAAATTACTTGGTTATTGGGTGATTTTGACTTTGCCTTCTCTGTTCCAGTTTGCTGCGTGTCATCCTCATTCTTCTCATATTCTAAGGGGTGCGTTTTCTATGTTTCAAGATGTTGGGCTTTAACTTTTGCCTTCTCTCCTACCCTTCGCCACTTTTCTTCCTCCTTTGGATGAATTAATTACTTATAGTTCTAGGTCAAATGATTTAACATAAATAGGCTTAATTAGTTTTGGGCCCTTGTACAACTTCTTATGATGTAAATATAAGAGTTGAACTTGGTTTGGGCCTTTGTATAGCACATGATGATTTAAATATAGCAAGTGGGCCAAATTATTTAAATGGGCCTGCTTTGCAAAATTAGGGCATTGGTTAGCCTCCACATTATAAAGTCCTTTTTCACATCTTCCTTTAGTTTTCTTTCCACTTCTTTCTCACCTAATTAAGCGAACCCGATCCAAGACTCATATACTCTTCTCCCCTTTTTCCCTCATCTTCATCTCCTGCTGTCAATAATGATAAAAACAAACAACAATGCCCATTTTTATTCTCTTTTTCCTCATCTTGCCCAGCTTTCGTTTTCTTCTCTTTTTCCTCTTGTCCTACGGCTTTTCCCTCTCTTGTTGTCAAGAAGGATAAACGCACACTACCAATCAGATGGCAAAACCCCTTATCTTTCTCATCTCTACTCCTGCCATGCTTCAACTCTTCTCTCAGGGGTACTTCGACCAAGGTCATTTGCCCTCCCGTTTTCAAAGTTTCCACCTTACAAGCAGAAATCTCATCTTCTGGTGGTTCCATATCTTCGGGATTGTTCACTTTTCCAAGCCCAACGGCCTTACTCCTTTTGAAACTAATGTTGGTAAATAGAAGCCTTCCGTCTTTTGCCTTCTCTACCATCACTTTTGAATGGCATGACGCTGACTCTTCGAACCAATCTATTTTCTCCTCTGATTTCGAGTTTGCCTCCTTGAAATCCAAAGTTGTAGCTACTTCCATTGCCTCAAATTCAGGTACCCTTTGTAATTTAGGTACTCCTGACCAAGATTGTAACATAGCCCTAATCTCCATACACTTCTCTCATAACTCTACCTTTCTTTCCCATGTGCTCATACCCAGAGGATGCTCTGATACCATTTGATAGAACCCTGCTGTAATTTATTGATATAGATGACAAAAGATAGGAAAGTAGTGTCTCAAACAAGAAGAAACCCCACTACAAGACAGCAGAAAATAGCAAAGATAACTCTAATTACATATTTGAATAAAAACATAGAAAACACACACTAATCTCTTGGGCATTCGAAAGGCCAAGAACTAAAGCAAAGATGATTTAATTAGAAATAATGCAAAGATGGTGTCAGGATATACACAAGACACACTTACAAAGACTAAAACAACACACAAAACTCACAACAACACTCACAACAAGCTGGACATTTAGGAGGCCAGCACTCTCCCAAACTTGGTCATTCGAGAGGCCAAGAACTCTCCCAAAACCAGACCTAACCAATTCTCTCTTCTCTTTCCCAAAACCCTCTTTAAAATACCTACAAAACCCTCACATTCACTATGGGCTAGCCCAATAACAGTGGCCCTGTCATACTTATAATCAACTAGACTTAGGACATAACTCAACAAGAAATGTTTGAACTTCAGCGAAATAAAAGGAGATCATGAGGTGAGTGAAGTGGCAGTGACTCCATTTCTCTGGCTGCAAGGTTTTCTTTCCTAGCTATGTTTTTTTTTTAACTGCTAATTTGTATCACTGTCATTTCTGGTTGGTTTGATTGCCTTTCTCTTTAATTTTCTATTATAGTTTATCATCATTCCCATTATATTTTTCATATAATTTTTTAAAATATCTATTTGGCTTCTATCGACCTATGATTAAAGAAACAATCACTATAGATTTAAGGAATCAATTACTTTTAATTGCGATGCTGCATCTTTTAATTTTGTACAAGAAAAGGAAGATCTAACGCCTAACAAGAAGAAATTTAATTATATTTATTTTCATAATTAAAATTATTGATTGACCATATAAATATACAGATGCACATGAAATGCACAAAAATCATTTTTTTTTTAAGCTTTCACCAGATATAGAGATTTATGGAATAAATAATTAAGATATTATTCAGTCTTTAAAAAATGTTAGTTTCCGAAAATCATAAAATTTATACGTTAATCTATCTATATCATTTCATCACATCACAGAGCTATCAAAAAAATATATAATAAACGAAATTTTATTTATTAATTCTAAAATTATTAAGCATGATGTTTTTGTTTTAAGTTCGAACCAGACTATGTATATAAAAAAGAATTTATTGATAGAGATAAAATTTATTTTGATAATCTTTAAGTCTAAAAAAATAAGGTACCCTTAAACTATGAAGTCAGTTGAGTTGTACCTTAAAAAAAAATTTTTGTCAATTGTACTCTCAAAGTATAGGGTTAATTTCAGTTATGTTGTATCTTAAAAAAAATTTGAGTCAATTGTATTCTCAATCTTTACTTTTTGTGTCAATTGTACCATCGATGTACCTCTAATTATTTGGAAATACAATTGACTCAAATATGAAACATTAGGAGAATAATTGATCTGAAAAAAACTTTAGGAGTATAATTAAAACTGACCTTATACTTTGAGTATGACCTTATACTTTGAGTATAATTGATCCCAAAAAAAAATCTTTGAAGGTATAGTATACAACTAAAATTGTCCTCATAAGGATATCAAAAACACTTTTACAAAAAATAAATCACTCATTATCGGTTGAAAAATATTACCTAATTATTATAATATATATATCCTCAAACGTATATAAGTTAAGTGTCTTTTCTCTTTATTGTGGTTTCCACTTTTCATTAATAGCATATACATATATATTATAGTGTGTGTGCCTCTTGATTCACAAAACAATATGTACTTATCCTTCCCTCTAAATTATTTTCAATGACGTTCCTTGTTTCCATATTCGTTTGTTTGTAGCGTATATATGTTTATATATATGTATTAGTGTGTGGTATGGTTCCAAATAATAATGGTCGTATATACTATTTATATATATCTATATCTATACTATATTATATGGTTCCACCCCTTTATGGTTGGTCAAAAATAGTGAATTAAAAAATTAAAAAAGAAAAAAATCACCACTCTCTCCCCACTCACTCCCCCCACTTCTTTAAAAAAATAAATGAATTAAAAAAATGCAAAAAATAATTAAAAATTAAAAAATGTCACTACTCTCTCTCCACTCACTCTCCCATATGAGGTAATTTTAAATTGGTCCTAAATATTTTATTTATTTTATATGAGTCTTACATATTTGTATAATTTCTCAAATTGGTCCCAAACTTACTCTTTTATGAATATAAAAATTTAATTTAATCTTTAACTTTAAATCAATTCAAATATTACATGCATATTGGCGTGCCCTAACTAGTACATATATAATTAAGCAACCACGAATGATTATTATTGAATATTATAAAGATTGTAATCTTATAGTGAAGATTTGGGATATTTTACGTAATCTTTTAAGGTGACTTGTATTCAGTTAGTTACTAATTATTGGGGATAAGCATATCTTAGTGGTTAAGGATTTAAGTAATTTGACCTATTATCCTAATGGGCCTAGGTTCAGTAATCCTTATAGGACTAGGGTTTGAGATGCTTATAAATAGTTAGCTAGGGTTGATGAAAGTAGTACATCACAAGATATCTCAGGAGAGACTCTTAGGGATACTCAATCAGAGTTAATAGAGTAGAGATATGAGTGAGGGAAGACTTGAGAGGTGATTCATTCATCAGGTTATTGTATTCTCATATTCTTTATAGTGAAGTTCCTTGTTCTTGGCTGGATGTAGGTCACACTGACCGAACCCGGGTAAATTGCTTGTGTTCATCTATTCTTCTCTATATTCCGCATTCTCATATACTTGTTTTGATCTATTGTTGAGAGATACTCTGAATCCTAACAAATATTGATGCAACGATGAGCTAAATGCAAATCAGGAACTGACACTGTATGGACTAAGCGCTTCTATATTGGTTGCTGAGTTTGGTACATGAAACTAAGAATTGTAGAACAACACGTGTAATACAGAACAGCACTAATCAGGATAGAAGTTTTCATAGGGCTAAAACCTCTTTTTAGTTCTAAAAGTTTGGGCTAAATTTCAGCTTGATCCTAAAAATTTTATTTGTTTTATAAGAAAAACCCAAAACCCCAATTACATTAGAAATCTCATTTAACAACCTAGCGATCCTTAATTCCATAGATGGTCTATCAACTAAATCTGGCTAATAGTTTATTTTTTGAATTTTGTTTTGTAACTTTCCAAGGGTAACAGAGTATATAAGTCAGAGTATCACGTTACATTTAGCGATGATTTTTAACAGAGTTGGGATTTCAAATCTATTTGGAACGTTATGAGAAAATTTTAGGCTTTTTTTTCGAAATAAAAAGGAAACATTTAGGACTAACAATCTCTAATCCAATCATCGATCTATATCATCTAATAGTTCGTTTTCTGAAGTTACTTTTCAAGATAAAAGATAGTTAATAAATCATGTGCAGGAATATATCAGCATATATGAAATATTGAAATGCATTTCAATTGTTACTTTTGAAATTTGTTGGGAACCACAAGAAAACATTAAAGCTATAAAAAAAAACAATTGAAATGCATATATATATATATGTATTGTATAGGCCTAAAATGAAATTTAGCTTAAATTTCAAGGCAAAAATTGGATTTTGACCACATATATTTATATACTTACTTGTAAATAAGATTATTGTCATCTCATTGGTCGGCTTACACAAATATGGGAGAAAGAAAAAGTTGGTGATCGATTAGCCATTCATTAATTAATTCCCTGTGGTGGAATAAGCATTCAGGAATAAAATAAAGATGGGAATCTATACCTATATTATCAAACACAACATATCATGTCTGCACACACACACACAAATATATATATATATATATATATCCCCCACAATGTTAATCTTGTCATTAATTTAATGTAGATCCTCCCATGAGAGGTTGAGCCAATAGGGTTGAACATGGATCCTCACTCCTGTCTATAAATAGTGTGATTGCATTGCATATTTTCAGTACATTATATTTTTGCACTAATGGAATGTGCAAAAATGGGTAAGAAAATGAGTGTGATGTTGATGGTAATGGTGGTGATTATACTAGTGTGGGGAGTGCAAAGTGGGGAGTGTGCATTTGGGATCCAAATGAATCCATGCACTTTGCCTCAGTGTGTTGCTGAATGCAAGAAGATTCTGCAGGCAAAGTTTCAGAGTGCAAGCTGTTCAGCTAATTCTGAGGGAAAGCTATGCATTTGCTTGGGTTGATGATGATGATATATCCATCTAAATTTGCATGATTCTGCAATATAATACTCATATTGCTTTTGATTGTGTGAGTCACTATGTGTGTGTGTGTGTATAATTAGCCAACTTCGATTTCTTTGAGGTTGTAACTCTGCTTTTCTTGTCTTGTGACTATATATATGTGACTTACGTATCTTATATATGTAACAACTTGGAAGTGTACTTCTATTAGTTCTATATCATATATATAATATATATATACACAAGTTGTAGTGTTATACTTGTTCTAGCTAGCTCCACTTTCAACTTTCGACTTTATTTATTTATTTATAATTAGTACTTCGTTTTTAAGATGTATGAGACTTGAAAAGGTGAACAAAAGTTATATTGTTTGTTTTTGAAGTTAACACAAAAATCACTTGTAAAGATTTGATCTTATTATTTAAGATTTGAGATATCTTATGTAATCTTTGAGTGACTTGTATTTCAATTAGTTACCATATATTTTGGGATAGAATCCTTGGTGACTAAGGAATTAGGGACTTGGGCCTATTGGGTTTAGGTTAAATAATCCTTGTGTATCTAGGGTTTGGGATGTCTATAAATAGACTAGTAGCTAATGGTAGAAGGATGACTTGAGAGGGAGATTAGTTCATCAGGTTATTGTATTCCCACATTCTATATAGTGAAATCATTTGTTCTTGGCTGGATGTAGGTCACACTGACCGAACCAGAGTAAATTGTCTTGTGTTCCTCTATTATTCTCTATATTCTGCATTATCATACTTGTTTAGATCTGTGAATGTTTGTTGGGAGATACTCTGAATCCTAACATCACTATTGAAGAGTTATAACATAATTTTGAACTCGTAGCATTCTGACTTGAAACGAGAAAGATATGACCAATCTTACTTGTTTGATGACCATGAAATGAGTTATCGACTTTTGGGACTTGATCTAACCTCATTTGTTAATGGTTCCAAAGTACTCGTCAAAAGAAACTCATCATATATATCTTTGAATTCTTCGTATTTAAGCTTGAAATGAAAGAGATATGACTAAATTCAATATTTTCTAGACCAATTTGAAACATCATGGAAACATGTATGACCAATTTGAAACAAATGAAAGATAATGAATCAATTTGAATTTTACCCCATACATAAAGGACCAATTTGTGACTTTGGCCTATATTTTAACTAGTGTCATGAGGGTATTAACTAAAAGTATCTTATGATGATTTAGAAAAATTTATCATTTAGGATCTATACTTTACTTAAATTTTGAATTTAATTAGTCTATACAGTTTCTTTTTTTTTTAAAAAAAAAAACAGTTCTTTATATATAAGTTGAAAATGTTTAGATTTTAACCCTTAAAACTCAAATTTATCATATAAATAAGGGTAAATTATACTTTGGTACCCTGTTTTATAGACTTATTTTCATTTTGGTACCTTGTTCTTTTAAAAGTGACACTTTGGTACCATGTTCTTTGCACCGTTAACATTTTGGTACCCTGTTCTTTCAAAAGTGAAATTTTAGTATCATGTTCTTTGAACCGTTAACACTTTGGTACCCTGTTCTATGGGCCGATTTCACTTTGGTACCCTATTCTTTAATGATGCAAAGAACAAAAGTATCAAAATGTTAACGTGTAAAAAACAGAGTACCAAAATGTCACTTTTGAAAGAACAGGGAACCAAAGTGAAATCGGTCCATAGAACAGGATACCAAAATGTAATTTATCCTATAAATAAATGCTTATTTAGATTAGAGCTAACTTATATTACAATAACATGAATGTCTATTATTATATTTTTAAAACTTCGATATTGATCTTACTAGTATTAGTATCAGTAAATAATGAATTAATTTTATTTTTTATTTTATAGGAGCTTTAAAATATAATATTATTACATAATTAATGTGAAGAACTAAAGTATTTAAAAAGAAGAGATTGATTATTTAAAAAAAAAAAACTCTATGTAAATAAAAAAACTCATGTGCTTCATTGTGAGTTTGTGACTAGTGCACTGCATGAGCACTATTTTTCAGGATTATTAAATAATTCATTGTAGCAACTTTCTATTTAAACGTAGTTAGTTTAACAAGAAGATATGGTCCTACCTAGTTAATATTTACTAATGTGAGCAATCCTTCGAAAAGAAATAAAGAATACCTTAGGAAAGACTAGATGAAGACAATGAACTTCCTATAGAATATTTTGTGAGGTGCATATGTTTATGGAGAGAGAAACAACAAAAGCGAGCAATAAGAGTCACTTTTGGTGATTGCCTGGTTTATTTTTTTTTATTTGCTTTTTGAAAAATAATTTTTCTAGCTCTAATCTCTAGCAATCCTTTTTTTTTTTAAGAAAATAAATTTGAGTTCAAGATTGAATTTCAAAACAAAATTTAAAATTTGGGGAAAGAAATATTAAAAATAAGAATTAATTCCCAAATTTCTAAATATATTAATACTCTGTAATAAAGAAGAAAGGAATGATCAAATTTGCATTATTTACTTTTATAGTTTTATTATTACAAGGGAAAATTTATATTCTTTTCAGACATTTTTTCTTATAAAAGATGACGACATAAAGAGATTAAACTAATTAATTATAATAAATAAAATTGAGAGTGAGCAATAATTTGGCTCAATATGCAAACCTGCAAAAATTGAACCAAATCTACGATAAGGAGCAATAATTTAGAAAATGATCTCCTACTTCTATAATTTCCATAATTTTCTCCTCCACTCTCCTAAGTATCTATCTGCATTTTTTTCCCTCTTTTCCTTTATATTATCTTCCCATGCCTCTCTTCTCCTTGATCTCTCCATGAATTATGGTCCAAAAAGCTAATAACTAGTAAAAAAAGTTAATAAAAATTTGACCCTTCCCTCTCTCTCTATCTCTCTTTCTCTCTCTGTGTGCGCCATGTAGGGAAGTGTATAATTAATTTTCTCTAGTAAATAATAAAAATATTTAATGTAAATTTGACCATTCCCTTTAGATTTCTTCTATTTATTGGTCAAACATATTAATCAATTTCAAATTTCGGATAAGAATTTAGATTTTCGAGATTAAACTTCAATTCAAAATTCCATTTTTTGATTTGAAATACAGAAAATCAAAATATAAATTCGTGGAAATTAGGAAAAAATTAGAGGAAATCTTGAAATTTTAGCTTCAAACAAAAAAAATAATTTAATTTCAAAATTTGAATTTAATTTTAATCTAACTTCAAATTTCTAAATTTAAATAATATTGGAGATTCTAAAAATCCAATTTCAACGTACGTTTTGATTATGCCATGCAATTAATTTAGTCTCTCCATCTTTAATTTGATAATATCGTAAACTACAATTAAATACATGTATGTGTACATGCCAAGGAACTAATATTCAGTAGTTTCCCTTGTAACTAGTAAAAAAAAGTTAATAAAAAATTTGACCATTTAATGTCCAAATTTCTTACTCTTTAACGCATATTGACTCATTCAAAATAAGGTAGTGGGAATCTACACTTACATATTATACGTATACCCACATTAATATTTACATATATCCTCCACATACAATGTCAATCCTTTTCATTAATGAATTAGGTTCAGCCAATAGTCTATCATCATGGATCCTTATCCCTGTGTATAAAATAGTGCAGTCTAATTTGCAAGTGTAAGCAATTGATTTGTAGTTTTCAATTTTAATTCATATATCACACTTAGATATTATATATTAGCAAGCAATGGAAGGTGCATCAAAAATGGTGAAGATGGTGATGGTTATGGTGGTGATTATGTTGGTGTTGGAGGTGCAAACTGGTGAGAGTGTAGTTGGGATATTAATGAATCCATGCTATGAGGATCGATGTGTCAAAGCATGCAAGAACATTTTGGGATCAAAGTATATGAGTGCAAGCTGTGCAACTAATGCTTCGGGACAGATCTGTTATTGCTTCGGTTGATCCATCAATTTGCTGCAATATTATAATAATGTTAATAATAATTAATCTTTCAATAATATGGCTTCCATTTCTTTGAGCTCGTTGTTTCTCTGTGTTTTTCTTATCTGATGAATGAATTATGATATATAACAACTTATTAGGTTTATTGTAGTCACAATTACGAACTCATTATGATATATAACAACTTATTATGATATATGATTTTATTTCCTCACCATCTCAATTGAGTCGAAAAAATTCATCAAAAGTTACTTGTAATTACAAATTCATTGTATTTGAATTTGAAATGAAAGAGATATTTACAAACTTATTGTATTTGAATTTGAAACGAGAGAGATATGAAAAGTTCTAATCATATATATGATCGCGAAATTAGATACATAACTTTTATAAAAAGTAATGAAAAATAATAATTTAGAGAAAATTAATGATTTAGTCTCTTTTCTCAATTTAGTTATAAAAAAAAATTATAAAGAGTCAGTCTTCAAAAGATAAAATTACAATCGACTTTGTCTTTATGTAATTTTAGCAAAAATAATAATATTTTATTATATATATTGTCACAGAATCCTACTTATGTAAATTATTCTTCTTTTTATAGTTTTATTACATAACCATTAACCAATCGTGATGAAATAAGGGGAAAAAACTTTTTCATCAATTTAGTTAAGAAATTTAATAACATAGATACAAAAAAAAAAAATCTTTAGCATTTTTCTTTAAGAACATATTTAAGTGCAACCATTTTCTACTTTCACACATATAATAAGTTTTAAAAAAAATATTCTCCTAATTAATGTGAGCAATCCTTAAAAAGAAATAGAGAATAACGTGCCTTTGGTAAATATTAAGTTGAGCCGATGAAACTAACTTCCAAAGTTCCAACATAATTTTTTTCAAGGTGGGAAAAATCAGTTTATACAGAATGCCGAGAAAAGTGAGCAATTAGAGTCACTTTTGGTGATTGTCTGGTTTTATTATATTTTATTTTTTAAAGAAATAAGCTTGAAGATTAATGCCATTTAATTAATAGTACAAGGTTCTACAAGCAAGGCATGGACTTGATTGGCTCATGTGAATTCACAAACAATGTAGGCCACCAAGAAGATTATATTATGAAAATAATAAACTAGCTACTTTATGCCAATAACTGTTTGGAAGTTGGAGCAAAATGATTCATGACCTCACTGATTCATCATATGAGTTTTTATGCTATGTATATGTGTCGTTGTTATTTGGATTAATTATGCTTTTTATATTTTGAAAATATAAAACTTTCCTCTTTAAAGAAAAATATATTGCACTAACGTTTTCCATAACAAAAGCTAAACAACAATTTCTCTTTTTTTAATTAAAGTATTGTATACTTGAGAATAAATAAACATTTTAATCGATATAAAATTATTTTGCATTTAGAACAACAATGATCATTATCATAAGTTATATTGTATTAATATTTTACTAATCAAATACTCATATTGGTCACAAAAAATATAGGATAAATTTTCATATTAGTCTTACATATTTTCATGATTTTTCATTTTTAGTCCCAAATCTAAAATATTATAAAATTAACAATCCATTATTTTTTTTAATCTCTTTCATAATTTATGTTACATTTAAAATTAATAAAAATGTTACCACGATCCTTAATTCATGCGAACTACACTAGTTATTATAATGCACCCATAAGGCCATAAATACACTATAGGACTAACAACTTTGCCTAATTATGAGTGGCTACACCAACAAAAAGGTAAAAATTTGAGATCCAGATGCAAACAAAACAAATAAAACGAGAGGAAAGAATTTGAAAGTGGTCACATTTGCTTTTAAAAATTTAACAAGGATGTTTACTGTCTGTATACCGTAATAAGATTACAACAAATTATATATTCATTGGCCCCTTAAGCAAATTGCAAGTCCAACCATAGAAAACCTAAACTAACCACATAAAACCAAAGCGATCTAAGATTTTACAGAAGGATAATCTTTCCACCTAGACACTCCAGCACTAAATGTCCTTTCTAACACATCTATCCGTTCACTTAACAGAGAATTCTTCAGCTCTTCCATTTCAGTATGTTCCTTCTCCATCAAAGCTTCCAGTTCCTCAAAATGTTTAGTCTTGTGTTGCAATTTCTCAATCTGCCAAATAAAGCAGAGACCAAGTTGTTAACACCAGAACCGATCAAACAATTTCTAATCAGAACCAATAGGAGGCACAGAAATTAGCATGATTCTTAGCTACCTGTGCTTCAATTATAGTTGCTACTAAGTGTTCAATCTCTCTGTCTTCCTGATCAGCCAACAACTTTGCACGAGCTGCTGCTGCTCCAAGTGCGGTTGCTATTGCGGCTCTTATTCGCAATGTCAAAGGTATGTCATCCTTCTCTGGGGATATGTCATTCGAATCTGCAAAATAAAGCTATGATTAGAAGTGGTTTGCAGAAATAGAGCGTAATCATTACCAACTTAATAATACATGGTGTCTACAAAAAATTCAGAAGTCCCAACATGGAGTTAAGTGACAACCAACAAGACAAAAAACAACAAAAACAAGGTCATTTATCTCTCATAATGAGAAGACTCCTGGACTGAAAAGCATGCAGCAGAGGACTCGATGTAGAAACTAGAAACTACATGAAGAAAGCACGAAATCATTAACTTCTAGAGTTTCTTCCAAATGTGGTCAGAAGAACATCACAAGATCAGAATATGATCTTCACAGTATACTTTCAATTTTCAAGTACCTGGATGAGTTGATCTCTCCATATCTGAACCTTCACCCTCAAGGACTCTGAAACGTAAAGGTATAGGGATTTTTACACAATGATCCATCAATTATATAGCAAGTTACAAATCTAGCAAAATCTAAAGGACCAAGTAAAGGATATGTTATTTATTTGAATAACCTTGATGGATAACCGATAGACGTGTTCGAGCAAGATGGACCAGAAGCATAATCCTCTTCAACATCAAATATCTCCCTGGGACACAAATTCTCATCACAAAGTGCTGTAACAGCAGCATCAGCTGCAGCAGCTGTGATATGAGGATCAACCATGGAAGAAATAAGTCCCACCTAATAAAAAACACCATTTATTGTGTCATGCACAAAGAGGTATTAAAACTCTGCCTACAAGGAAATATGCGACAATATCTTGGAAATATTCAAAAAGAAATGTATGTGAATATAAGTTAATGTTTATCTCTCACCTGCTTCATCAGTGAGCTGCTAGAATCCGAAAGGGGAGGGGTGGCAACACGCTGTTTTTTTAAAGGACTTTCCCTCACCACATCTCCATTCTGTTCGTTTTCATTTTTATGCTCGGCAATTTGATCTTCTACGGTGGAAGTTCCTTGGTGATTGGATGAAGATGATTGAACTTGCTTTGTACTATTAACAATTCCATTAGCACTATTACTGTTACTATGACCAGAACCCAACATGAACTCCCCAAAGGGAAGCTCAATGAGTTTTGAGATACAATCAAGTTTAGTCTTGGTTTGAACATTCTGAGCAACTAGTTCCCAGTCATCCCCATGCTTCAAGACAGATTCTAAAAGAAGAATAATTTCTGCCTCAGTCCAGACAGCTTCATGTTTACCACTACCTTCACTGGACTCATGTAATTTAAAATCACCCATAGATCTGTTCTCCCCATACTTCCCATTTTCGAAACATTTTGCACAAATGATGAAATTATCCTGCCATATTAAAAATAGATTTTTATTAATATTATTAATATGATAACGTATTCGAAATTGCAGACAGAGAGAGACTAATCATCTAGGAAATAGATTTAGACATATAATCTATACATATACACATATAACTTGATGACTGAAAAATATGGTGGTACGAGCATGTTACCCTTTCACATTTTCGCTTCCTAACTCTGATATGTTCAAGAGTCCCAGAATCATTGGTGGAGTTTTATTTTGTACCCATATCTCTATTCCAACCACCAGATATAAGGACCAGGTGGCAGGTGGTTTATTGTTGACGAATTCGTCCTTGTCTCAGAATTAGTAATTCAGTTTTAGCCGATTACAACAATAAGTATTTGCAAATAACAACATATACAGGCAACACAAGACTAGGAATCACAAGACCTTATGTTTCATAACAAATTGAATTTTGTGAGAGTAAAGATGAATAAAGGAAGCTGCAACAGCCAAATAAAGTGCATGAGCCACACAACTATGTCAAAATGAGAGTAAAGCAAGCCATGACAAAAACTATACAGAGCAAATTCTTTGAAAATACAATTGCTGCATCTATTAACTAGACCCAACAAAAAAAAAAAGAAAACTGAAGAATGTGAAATTACCAGGGTACTTTTGTAGTGTCCAGAATCACATTTATTACTACAAACCCCACAAATCAACTCTTTCTGCCTCAACAAATCACCATAAACATCCGAGTATGATGCCAAACGGGGCAATTTGAAAGCAGAGCCAGCCGCATCCCCAGTATTCTTGGAATTACGAGGCAGCGAAATGGGTTTCAACGAATTAGGCAATGCCGCAACACGGATCCCATTCGGAGGTCCTTCTTCAATCTTAACCTTGCACTTGTCATCAATCTCGGGAATGGAAATATCGCCGCCATCACTCGAAGGCGGCGCACCGTAATTAATCAAACCCCACTTTTCCAAGAACAGAAAAACCTTGTTAAGCAAACAGACATCTCCCACCAAGGATTTGCGGACCTCGGTGAATGTAAGCCTCCTGGAAGGCTCTTCTCGGTACTTATTAATGATGAAATCCCTGTATTCCTTATAGATCTTGGGCGTTCTAGATATGGAGGTTCCATCGAAGAAGTCCTTCAAAGAAGTTTTCTCGGTTTCATGAATGTCGTCCCACAGAAACCATCCTATTAGGGTTTTAGGTGAGAGAGAGTGATAGAATGAAAATAGGAATAGGAATGAAAAAGAAAAAGAGAGAGAAAGAAGAGGGAAGAAAGCTTACTTGAATGGCTTGGGATGGTGTAGAGTTCGAGCTCAGAATCGTCGATGGCAGTCGGGTTTGAAGTCGGGTCTTCCATATCGGAGTCCAAGTCACCGAAGTAGGATCATCTCTATATTCCTAAACTACTTGTTCGATTAGAGTTTGTGATGACAATAGACACCAATGCATGAACGACGTAGTTTTGTCATCTAAGGCATTGCCTCATTATATTTATATATTATATATATAATATATTTTTTTTCGTGGAGATATATAAAATCTCATATTTAAAGATGGTGATCATGATAGTCAATCATTTACACTAGTGGAATTGTCTAATCCCATAGCTAGTTTGGATTTAAAATAAATAATTATTTTTTATTAATATAAATTTTTTCATCAATTTTTTGTATCCATAATTATTAAAAATAAAAAAAATATAAATAAGAATGTATTATTATAATACTTCGGTATTGATGAAATTTTTAATATTTTCTCATCACAAATTTTGAAATTATTACATCAATTTTTTATGAAAAAAAAATTAGTTGGGTACTAATACACTTGAATTTAGACTTGTTGAAATTGATCCTACATCTAAACTTAAAGTAAAATATCAAGTTCTCCACTAAATGTTAACATTTTGATCATTCCTACATGGGTTTATATTGTATTAAATTAATCGGACTGTCTAGGAAGTGGAAAAAGTGACATTGTGTTCTCTCCATAAAGGTAAGCCATAAAAACAGAAACGTGGTCGTTGAAGAGAAGAAAGAGAGCCTTGAAAATAAACACCACAAACAAGAGGCAACTTTGAAAAGCTACTAAGGATAAGAGAAGTAGAGGGATGAGGAGTATATATCACAAGACTACCTCATTATATAGAATGACAAGCCAACTAACGAAGTTAAGAATGTGAAGCAAAGAACGAAGAGAGCCACCTACCAGAATAAATGTCGTTAAGAGGAGATGGTTAGAAATGAAATGTGGTATGTGCAGTGGCGGAGCCAGAATTTTAGGTTAGGAGGGTCGGAATTTTTTTTGCCTAAATTTCACTTTAGTCCCTAATGCTTCTCTAAAGTTCGATTTTGGTCCATAAAGTTCGGGTTTGGAATGAGAGAAATATGACCATATTTAATAGTTATGGACCAATTATGAAATTTTAAGAGAATATTAAAGACAAAGTATCATTAAGGACCAACATAGAACTTTGAGTAAACATTAGGGACCAAAATAGATTTTTGGCCTATTTTTTTCTCTATATATTATCAATATTATAAGATAAAGTGTATAATTTAGATAAAGAAAAATATATAAAACATATAAAAAATGTAAAGAAGTAATAAGATTGGAGAGATAATAGTATTTAAATTAATTAAAATGTTAAATAATGAAAAGTGATGAATCTTGGATATTGATATAGTACATTAGTTTTGATTATATTATCTAAGATATTATTCATATTTGTTATATTTCCTTATGCCACCCCTGGCGCCCCTCCTTCCGCCCCTGGGTATGTGAAGAGCATCTTCTGAGGCCATATCAAAGGACCACTTTGAATAGACAACTCTAATAACTTCCCTACACAAGGAAATAGAGTCTACAAGCGTACTCATATGATTAAAACTGAGCCTTGCACAGTATAATAAATACGAGCAAGAGAGTAGAGTAGCGGGCAACAAGAAGATACAATGGAAGTCACATAAGCTTCCATAACTCTTTGCAGGGCACCAACTCTCCAAATCTGACACTGAAGTTAAAGTGACAAGAAACCACAAACAAACAAAAAACAAGAAACACTAACATAAGACAACAAAATAATTTAGAACTGAACGAAAACCACCAAAGGGCCTCACGATGTTCGTTTAACGGTCAACCGCCTAGGAACCTAACCCTAACGCCGTCCGTTTTGACAGTATGGCTCATTCTTTCTCTAAATATCTTAAGCTTCATCTAAATTCTAGTCATAAAACTCTAATTTATGACTGCTTACTTCAACATCAATTTTAAATACCACCAAGTGAAATTAAGTGGTTTTAGGGAGATTCAAACCCTTGCCTATGATGAGGCAAAGTTTTTCGTTTGAATCCTTAACCACTTGTGCCAACCCACTTGGCAAGTACCAGTTTCTCATATTTTTGTTTATTTAACACATTTCTAATTTTTTTTCTTCTTCGTGAATGAAATTAAAATGTGCAAAAAAAACCATGATTTTCATCATACATATCCATCAAATTATTTTTTTTTATTGGTCTAATAGAATGAATGAATTTCTTTTTCTTTTTAAATTATTTTATTGATGAGACTTTTTTTTTGGTCGGATATTGATTAGACTGATCCATGAACAAAAACTATAGTTATTATTGGACTGAAATTCTGCACGATCTTGATTGGGCCGTGGAATGAGCTGGACTGTATTAACTCATAAGCCCATTAGAAGCATGACAAAAAAGCCCAAATTCGAAGAGAGAGAGAGAGATAGAGAAGAAGATTCCATTCATGCACAGCTATGCATCAGATCGGAGACACAGAGAGAAAGAAAGAGAGAGTGTCCTTTTATTCTTTAATACAGTACTGGTTTGGTTTTGCTAATAAATTAAAAAGAATCAATTATTTAATTAATTAATCTAGATTTAGATTTAAGATTTTTGGGAGTTTTTACTTATTTTTTGGAATTGCCGGGAAGGCGAAGAGAGAGTGTTGGAAGCGAGGCCCGCTCTCTAAAATTTTGGCATCAAATTTGAAACAGCTTAGCGTTTGAGCTGAGCGCGCTTCAGCTTTTTTATTTCGTCACTCTCCAAAATTTCACGATTCCCTCTCTTTCTTTCACTCTCAATTCAATTCTTCCAAATTCTAGGGTTTCCTTCAATCTTAGGGTTAAGGGTTTTCTTTCACTCTCACTCTCACTCTTTCTTTGCTCTCTTCCTGTTCCCAATTTCCCAATTCCCAAATCTTGTTTGTCTCTTTCACTGTTCCTCTTCATGGCTACGGAAACCCTAGAGGATAAGAATCCCCTAACGGAGCCTCCTCTGAAGGCTAAGGAAGAGGGGGATAAGCCAGGGGAAGTACCCGAAAGCAACGAAGCGAGTGTGAAGGAGGAATCTGAGACGAAGCAGGGTTCCGAGAAAGACGCTTCCGGTGATGCTGGTGACATTCAGGACAAGCATGTCGTGGAGAAAGAACTGGAGATCAAGGACGACGAGGCCGAGGCTGAGGAAGGTAAGCAAGAGAAGGATGAGGATGATGGCCACACTGGAGAGAAGGACGAGGAACATGAGGATGATGAGCAGAAGGGGGAGACGGATGAGGAACATGAGGACGACGAACAGGAGGATCAGGACGAGGAGGAAGCTGAGACTGGTGAGGAGGAGAAGGGCAAACGTCGTCGTAAGGGAAGCTCGAAGGAGGACCAGAGTGAGTCCAAGAAGGCCAAGAAAGACCCTACTACACCAGCAAGTGAGAGGCCGACTAGGGAGAGGAAAACGGTCGAGCGGTTTTCTGTTCCGTCGGACGGGAAGTTTGGGAGGTCTTCCGGTAGTAAAACCTTGATAATTGAAAAGGTATAAAACTATAAATATATTTAATACTCGGTATAGTTTTGATGCTTGCAAATTTCTTCAGTTAGATGAATGTGGACTGAACTCTTCTTCATATTGATCTCGTTGGTTTTCACTTTTCAGGGTCGTGGTACGCAGCTCAAGGACATTCCAAATGGTAAGCTTGATTGCATTCATTTCTCGCCTTTTGAAGATATTGTATGCTTTCTCTATTCCACTTTATTTGTATTCCCATCTTCAAATATCAACGTAAGACTGAAAATAATTGCATAAGAAGTTTGAGAATTAACAGTGAGTGTTCTGTTGGATTGATGCTTTTCAGAAATATGATACTTCCTTTCATGTTTTACTCGCTGAAGGGGTATAGTCCCTCTTCCCCCTCCCCTCATCCGTAGTCCAAAGTTTTGTTCATAATGATATGATGATGCAATTTTTTTAGGTTTCATTACATTTGTCTCCATTTAGTGGTTCTTAATTGGACTTGAAAAATCAAATTCTATATATAATTAAATTATTTTTATTAGATTGTAGTAAAGGCAATTAAATAAGTCATTTGAAATTTTGAATAAAATGTAGAGAAAGTTTTGAGCTTCATAACGTGTTACTGGTTTCCTAGTCCCTTGTTTACCCATGGCAAATACTGAAGTCTGAATCTTTGACCCATTTGAATTTCTGGTTGTTTACTTGATTATACAAGGCTTCCATAATGAAGCAAACGTTTGAATATATTTATGATTAAGTTATGGTTCTCAACATCCCTTTTGTTTTTTTTAAGTAAAAAGAGAAGCAGCAGTTTGTTTCTAGGTTTTTGTTTTGTGTGACTGGTTTAGAGCTGTTTGCAATTTTTTAAGAGTCAGTAGGTAGTTTAATCTTATCAAAATTAATGGTCTGCAATTTAACCCTTTTCTTGGATTTAAATTAATGGTATCCACTGCTATATGTTGATTGAATTTTTCTGTTTATAATATGTCCTTTTGTTGGCCTTCTTAAGGATGATGAGTTGCAAAGGACTAGTGTCTAGTTTCTTTTTTTATGGCCGAAAACGGACTACTGTCTAGTACTGTACCATTATTGCACTTTTCATAATTTTCATACTGACTGGTTGGTTGATCTTACAGCATGTAATAGGAAAAGCCTAAAATTATGTATGTTCATTGTTGTTTACTTCCAAGTGAGGTTATCTACTTTTCATGAATGTGTTTTTATAGTGGCCTGTTCTAATCAAGTGATTTATTTGCGAACTGGTGTAGTTGCTTTCAAGTTGTCAAAGAGGAAACCTGATGACAACCTGCAAATACTTCATAATATACTTTTTGGTAAAAAAGCAAAGGTGAAACACCAACTCTTCTTGGATTATTTTTGTTGCTTATAGTAAACAGCTCTGCTTTATTCACATTTTGTTGTCAGTTAATGTTGTGGGAATCCTTTAACCTTATGATCGTTCCTTGAATGTTAGTGACATGCATTCTTGTGCAGGCACAGACTTTAAAGAGGAATATTGGCCAGTTTTCAGGCTTTGTGTGGACTGAAAATGAGGTGCAGTTCTGTTTGTGTGCCATATCACTGCATGTTTCTTCTTAACTCTGACGATGTATTGTAATGAGTTTTATTTCTGGGGTATCATGCCTTGGAAGTTTAAATGCATTGTGCTGTTATTAACCTGCAGCTGTGGTAATATTTTCATATCAGGACAAGCATCGAGCTAAGGTAAAAGAGAAGCTTGACAAGATTGTGAAAGAAAAGTTGATTGACTTTTGTGATGTGCTTAATATTCCAATATCTAGGGGAAGCGTGAAGAAGGTGAATATTGTTTCAGTGATATCTATCCTACCTTAGTATGCAATCTATTGTTTTCTATTCTTTCTAAATAAATGATATGTGCTTTCAGGAGGAACTGTCGGTAAAGTTGTTGGAGTTCTTGGAGTCCCCACATGCTACAACTGATGTTTTGCTTGCTGACAAAGAGCAGGTTTAGAGTCCTTTTATTTTAATTAGTTTTATACTTTTAGCAGGTGAGGTTAGAGTTCTGAAGCTTGCTTGCATTGCAGAAAGTTAAAAGGCGTAGGAGTAAGGCAACACCAAGCAAATCTCCTACAGAAGTGTCTGCTGAGAAGGTGTGTTGTTATGTTGCTTCTAACCGTGTTCTGACTGTGCATCTTTTATTCATTGAGCTTGCCATCCATTATCTTGCTCCAATTTTCATTTAACTTGATTGCTAATGTTTCAATCAATAACTTAGGAATTAGCTGTCTAGTTTTTGTGAATTTATTTATGGTGCTGCTTTTCAATTTCAGCACAAGCTTTTAACATTCCTACACTGAATTCCATCAATATTGAAGTTAATATGTTGGAAACTACAGCTTTAAGATAACAAAATTCAATTCAGTTCTGCTGTTTGTTCTGCCTATGTATGCTCTGCTTTTATTGAGCTAGGTTTATTATGGAAAGTTGAATTCTATTTCAACTGGTGGATTTCATTGTTGCCAGTTGCAGCTAGTAAACAATACAGGTTGTTTTCCTTTTATTTGGATATGTAAATCCCATAACTATGTTCATTTTGGATATGTAAATCCCATAACTATGTTCATTTTTGTGGATTGAAGTTTATGTATTTTTACAATAGTTCTCAGGAGGATATGCTTCAAATCAAATTAAAATTTCTTTTCATATATATTATTTTGTTCTAGAAACAAAAACAAAGCTCACAATCTGGGAAAAAGCGTAAACAATCATCTGAGCCTGATGAGGAGGAAGAGGATGATATAGCTGAGCCCTCAGATGCTAAAAATGATTCTCAGGAAGATGATGTTTCAGAGCCAAATGATAGTGATCACGAGGAAAATAAATCAGAGGAAGAGGAAGATAAACCAAAGGCTCAGAAGCATACTTCTAAAAAGAGTGCAGAGAAGGGTTCGGTTGGTAAAACTGAAGATAAAGTCACACCTGTCAAGAAGACAACCGCTGCTAAGGCTTCAAAGAGCTCTGAAAAAACTTCAAAAAAGTCATCCTCTAAGAAGACAGCTACTGAACATGACAGTGCTTCAACTGCCCCTTCTAAGCCAAAGCAATCTTCATCCAAGAAGCAGAAAACTGAAAAAGAAAACCAGGATTCTAAAGGAAAGGCTACAAGCAAAAAGCAATCAGACAAGTCCTCCAAGGTTTCCAATAAGGATCAAGGTTAGTTGATCACATTCTCCTCTTACATATATTTTTGTCATCTAATGTAGCCTCTGCTGATTGAATTGTAGAACACAATAGAAAAGTAATGAAATCTTACCTTTACAAAGACAATACATAGGATTTAAGATGTAGAAAACAGAAGAAAATGCACCGGACGATGGTAACGCAGCCTATCCAGAACAAATAAGAAAATAGCAGAAGTTAGGAAGTGGTGTCTGACTATTGTGAGGTCGGATTGTCTCCCATAACCGTTCCAATTTCTCCTTGATGTCCCTCGGTTTTGGTTCTTGATATAATTAACCAGCAGCCTATTTTCCCTCTCCAGCACACTAATCCACTGTTGAGTTAATTATGAGCTCCCATTTTCCTTTCTGTCTTCCAGCCAGCCCACTTCCCTCTTTTCCTGAATAATCTCTTGTATAATAAGTACTGTGCCTAGGCATATCTTTCCCTAAACCCACTCAATCACTTTTCATTCCCTTGGTAGTAAGTCATAGTGACCCAACATCATCTTTGTTACTTTGATGCGGACTGTGTCAGTTTTATTGTTTGCAATGTATTTTTGGGAACCTGCTGTCTATGTTTCATAGTAAGCTTTTCAATCTTGGTGGGAGAAGCTTGTCGGATAAGAAGTTAATAAAAACAAATTTGTATATCATAAGATTTTTTATAATTATATTAAGCAGTTCTCTGTTATGCCCTTGTTTTTGCTGCTAATCTTTCTTTCACTGGTGCCATTTCTAGGAAAAGGCAAAAGTGGTAAGAAGGGCAAGCCTGAGCCTAGTAGGGAGGAGATGCACCTAGTAGTTGCTGATATTCTTAAGGAAGTAGATTTCAATACTGTAAGTATTCTGTTCCATTGCGTTTTGGTTGAGTAGTTCTTTGCTTTGAGGTTCTGTAATTTTTCAAGCTTTTAATGTTTTATACTCCCTTTCCTGCAGGCAACTTTATCTGATATCCTTAGACAACTTGGTATGACCTTTTTCATTGACTATCTCCTTTTCCTCTCTCTCTATCCCCCCTCCCTCTCTCTATATCCCCCCTCCCAAGGATAAATGACCTTTTGAAGTTTTACCTAAGTTCTTAATTAAATTATTCCAGGTACACACTTTGGTCTGGATTTAATGCATAGAAAAGCTGAGGTAAAGGATATAATAACAGATGTGATTAATAACATGTCTGATGAGGAGGATGAAGAGGAAGGCGAGAATGGTGGGGATGACGATGCAGACAAAGATGATGATGATGATGCTTGAGTTCTATTGGCAAAAATAATCTTTTGACCCGTGCAGAAATAAGAGGCAATATGGGTCACCATCTAAGTTATAGACCAAATCTCAATGATTGTCCTCAACTGTTTACAGGTCATAAGCTACAGTAGATATCTGGTTGAGTTGTGACCTTTTTCAATGATAGATGCTCAGTTAGGTTTGTTTGTACCATATTAGATTAGCCCCTTTCTGTAGTACATTGATATTGTGAGCTTAGTTTTATATCGTATATTCAAATATTTAACAGCTTGTTTATTCACCCGCCTGCGCTAAACATTGCTTTGTATTTTTGGCCACAGTATTGCTTAGCAATTTAGATGAATTTGTAATGTTTGTTTTGAGTTATAAAATAACCGGCTTTCATATTTAAACTGTAATTTGAACTCCTAGCAGAGAACTCAGGACCACAAGGATCTGGGAGTTTTGAAAATTTGGATTCAATGCTAAAATTCTTTGCTTGATTCCGGAATTGGTTTGTGAATCGGTTTTGTCAACTTGGGAATTGAATTATTTGATGTTATTTCTGATTTCCTCCCGTTGAGTTTTTCTCTGGCAGTATTGCTTTTTCCATTTTCCATATATTAGGTGCCCATTCCAGAGCTTCTTATTCTTTGTAGCATTGTTAAAAAGGGTTGGTTTGGTCTTTTTATAAATATAAAGAAACTCCTTAAATATGTTCATGTTGACAGGCTAATCTTTTTCAAAAGATTATTTGTTTTTTTTTTTAATATTTTTTAAACATAAAAATACCTAATTTTATTCAATTTGTACTTTTTATATTTTATCTACAAATGAATTGAATTGAATGAAATAACATATATATATATATATATATATTAAAAAGTGAATATAATAAAAAGAGTTCTCAACTTATTTTTAATAATATTAAAAACAAATTTTAAAAATAGTGAATGATGGAAAAAATTTTTGGTCGATCTTTTTGTGGTCAATGTGGATAGTTGGAGTAAAATGTATGTATATGATTTTTAATAGTCTCAAATCTCAATATAATTTATATTTAGTTTTATGTTAAATATAAAAATTACTCCTCAGTCCTCAATAAATATATATATGAGATAATAATTTAATTATTGAAAATATATCTTATATAACTTGAACATCTAAAACTATTTGATTTGTTTTTGAGTTTAGGTCCTTTACTCAAATTTTCACTTTAGTCTCTATAACTTTGATCTTGAATCAATCCTTGTAAATCACGTCCACCTCTCCAAGAATAGATAATCCTTACGAAGTTGAATATTTATGTAATAAATTTTCACTTTAGTCTCTATAACATTTTGATTATAATAAAATCACACCTTACTTTTTCCAACTTTTTCTTCCATTTATACCCCTATACAATTTATCAATTTCCTTACTTTTTATCCACCTACCACAATCATTACATACCCATTTTAATAATTTCACACCAAATAATCAACAATCATCCAAACACCACTACAAAAATAATCAACTTTGATTATAATCACACTACGATTATAATCAAAACAAATTTTATAAAAAACGCAAACGAACTGACAGAAAGAAAATCTTTATTGAAACTTTATAGCGGTAGTTCTATATATGTTGTCCTTTTTTTTTCTATATTAACTGTTAATTTCGTTTTTAATTTTTTTCGATTAATTTCATCCTCAATATTTTATATTTTGGTCAATTTTATCTTTTGTTTTAGTTTTAACTAAATATTAGTAACTAATGACATGTAATGTAAAATTTTTAGAAGAAAAGTTGAATTCTTAACTTAGATTGAAAAATATGATAAAGTTTGATGCTAATTTATTAAAAGAAGTTAATCAAATGATAAAATTTATCAAAATGTGAAACAATAAGGACGAAATTGATTAAAAAAAAAATTGAAGACGAAATTGATTGTTGGTGTAAAATTTAATAATAAAAAATATTTTTACTTTCTTTTTCTTTTTATAAAGAATTCTTCAACTATCAATATAAACTACACCATACACCTTCCACTAATGTGAACCAATGCTTTCGACCAAAAAAAAAAAAAGTGAACCAATGCTTATGTATAATTGTGCATCCAATTTATCCTGATCTTCTGTGGTCGTATACTCGTATGGGTATACCATAAGGGTTCATCTCTCAATGGTAAAGAATATGCACAAAAATAATGTTAAAGAATAATTAGGTGGCATGTACAGGAAAAGAAAAAGAATGCTACCAAAAACTCCATTGATGAAGCAATTAATTTCTTGTGTCTCTCTCTTTATATTTTGGGTAAATTACACTTTGGTATCTTATGGTTTGACCCTAATTTATTTTGGTACCCTGTGGTTTGAAACCTGACACTTTGGTACTCTGTGGTATTCTCCATTAACACTTTAGTACTCTTGGGAGCTATTTTGTAATTTTAACCATAACAAATTTTACAAAAATTACATATTGACCCCAAAAAATTTCAGAAAATTACAAATAAGTCCCTGAATACATATTATTTAGGGACTAAAATGAAAAATTTAAAATATTTTTGGGGTCAATATATAATTTTTGCAAAATTTGTTAAGGTTAAAATTACAAAATAGCTCCCAAGGGTACCAAAGTGTTAATGGAGAATACCACATGATACCAAAGTGTCAGGTTTCAAACCACAAGGTACCAAAGTGAAATAGGGTCAAACCACATGATATCAAAGTGTAATTTACCCTTTTATTTTAATCAATTTTTTTTTTAAAAAAATCAAAACACCTCATACATGAGGTGATCTATGGTGGTAAAGCCCAACTTTTTAAAGCATTGCCCAAAAGAAAAAGTCTATTTTGACTCCTCATATATCTATTTTAACCTTATATATTAATTTTTTCAATTTAGTCCCTCAATTTCTTTTCTCAATTTAGAATACGAATTATTACAAAACATAGAGTTGAAGAATAAAAGAAATATGTCGAAGATTATGATTGTTTTATCTCATTTATGTGATATAGCTCCTCGTTTATAATATTTTAATTATAGTTATAAAATAAGATTATGGACACGATTATACACCTTTAAATTTAATTGCTCTTATGGTGAGGTTAGAGTGGTCAAAATGGGCTAGCCTGGCCCAGCCCCAACCCTATATAGCCTAATTAGGGTCGGGTTCAAAAAGTCTTATTTAAAATTGAGCTAAAAATTTTTTTAATATGAATCAAAATTACAAGATAATATTACAAGTTACAACTTAGATAATTATTTAATATTCTCAAAATTACATAATAAAATTTATAATGTGGAAGTGAAAATGAGTAAAAAAAATATATATTTCACAAATTATTTATTATTTAACCATCCATTACTATATGATATTTATTATCTTCTCTTTGAAAAATTAATTTTGACTTTATATGTATCTTTATTTGCATTTAAAAAATATAGAAAATATTGAAAAATTGAATAATTATAATAATTTGAATATTATTTAATAGTAATAAATAATTAGGGCTAGTTCTAATAAAGTCCGGCTCTAAATTATTTTATAGAGCTATGAGCCAGTTCATAGGGCCTAGCTTATTTTGACAACTTTATATAAGGTGTTACGAATGAGATTAAAAATCTTAAGAAGGCAATTAATGCGATTGTGAAATGTTATAAATTGGATTTAGAATCCAAAACTAACTAAGGTGATTTCACGTTAACAAATTTGTTTATAACCTTGAATGATCATTGTGGTAGTTACTGAGAAATAAAAGAGAGTGGAAAGATAGAAATGAATAATATGAATGAATTAGTTTCACTCTAAGGAATTCCCTTTTCAAGTAAGGGATGCAACTCCAAGACAATTGTCTTCACACAAAGTGAAGACCTTTTCTCTTTAACATTAATTATGCATTATAATTTTATTAGCACTACTTGCACCATCATTTTCCAACTCATGCATTATTCTTTGTCATCATTCCACGTAGTTGCCTCCACTTTTCTGCTTAATGTATACATTGACACATTGTGATCAATAGTCCTGATAATTGAAACCCAAGGATTTGTTAATAGTTCAAGTGGGGTTGAAAGAACATAAATAATTTGGAATTATGGTGGAGGTTTTATTAAGTTTACTGTGTAATGCATAACACGTACGTAACCCATTCATCAATATTTTCAAATGTCAATCTTAAGGGGCGGCTATTCGACAAGAAAAAACGTTTCCTCTCTGACATCATTTGATCAATATAATATCGTGTTAAAGTGAACAATTTAATGTCCATTCATATTAGATAACGTAACCCTCTACCACTATAAGTTTTGGATGATTACATCTGAACAAACTGGATTATATATGATTACTAAATTTTGATTTCTTGCACTTATATACCGGCCACCATAGATTATGATGGTGAGTAATCTAACCCCAAAGAAAAACAAAAGATCTAACGTAGCTAGTTACGTGAAATAACCTTTTAATAATATGTATTAGGTGTATTTGAAGTTTTTTGCACGTGAAGTAAAGCACTAGGAGAAGAAATAAAATGGATCTTATCCATGCATTTCTTGAGTTCATCCCATCGAAACCGTTGGTTTTAATTAATTGTTTTATTCATCAATTTGGCCATTTATTTAGAAACACAGAACACTTTATATGTTGACCTTTTTTATTGGTAGAAAGAGAAAATTAACAAAGAAGCGAACTTTTACATTTTTATTATGAATTTTAATAGTTTTTAGATGATATATATATATATATTAGAAGCATTTTTTTATATTCTTTTATCATTGTTAGAGTAAAAAAATTGTCATATATATTATTTTGTATTATAAATTTAATATATATATATATATATAGTAGTTCCGTAAAATGTAATTAAGGGTACTAAATTATCAGGAGAAAGTAATATTGCTTTCGCTGTAAATTCTTCTGCAAATCTTATATTCAATAAAAATTACAACAAAAAGCTAAGTGCGCCACAAGGATATTCATATTCTCCTACACAAATTAAATATTTATGACAACTCAATCATTACTTTAATATACATGATTGAATCTCTTTAAGAATTTTCTTCAAATATCTATATTAATAGAAAACCACTAAAGTTATTATTCCTATTTTGTTTCTTTCCATGTGCTTGGTTTGATCATGTCTGATCTCTTTGCATCATAAATTATTGAATAAGGTTTGCGTATAATCTTTGGTATCCACCATCCATGCATATCTGTTATTTTCATATTGCTAAGTTTTGTTAACCTAAATATAGAGCCTAAGAGACTTTTCCTGCTCTCTTCCTATATAATATCTCCAACCCTCGTACCAAATTCATACGATCAAAACATCACTTCCTCATCATCAAATACTACTTACTTCATCGCTAATTCTCTCAGGTAAGTTCTAGTCCTGATGACTAGTTTTGAATACCAATGAATTTTCTGTAGGTTGACTATTAATTGTTATCAACTAATTAATTATATAAGTTTCAATTTTTGATTATATTTTACAAGTACAGTACAGTACTTTTTAATGAAAGAAATTTATAGATGATCTAAACTATTTTGGACAATATCATTATTCTCTTAATAACGAGCGTGATTTTTTGTTCTAAACCCCCTTTGGGATATCTTTCCTAGCTAGCTAGCTAGATGGCAAGATGGCCAACCAGTGTACATATTTACGTTTTAGAAGTTAGACAATATATATTTTTAGGAAGGAAAAAAATTACACAAGTTGTCTTTATAATTTCTCTTATCTATGATTAATTATACAAAAAAATATCATTCGCGACTCTCTAATCTCTATATGTTTGTCATAAAAAAAACTAGGTATCTGGCATCATTAATTTGTTAAAAAATCTTATAACAAATATATAAATACCTTATATATATAAAGTTAGAGATTGGATCCTCTACATAGTGCTACTACTATACACTGTAGTACAGAGAGAGAAAGTGTCGATGGGACTTTCACCTCTGATATTTTCTCTTTCTAATTATGTCTTTCTCTCCTTGCACTACAGTGTAATAGCACCGTAAAAGATCTAAGTCCATTAAGTTATTAGTATCTATGAAAAATTGCAAAGAATCAATTAACATATCGTTAATTGAATTGGCATATGCTTTTTCGATCAATGTTTTAATCAACTAATGAGCTCTATGATTTAAAAGTTAAAACTGATTTCTTAACTCCTCCATTAATTATATTGTGCGTAGCTAGCTCACACTCACAACTCACAAGACGATGGCTAATATGAAGAATACCGAAGGTAGTTCTTCTGCTTCTTCAAACTTTGAGGTTAAGCAACTAGGAGAAGCAAGCTTGGTTCCACCAGCAGAAGAAACACTCAAGGGCTTGTACTTCCTTTCAAACCTAGACCAAAACATAGCCGTCCCGGTTCGAACCGTGTACTGTTTCAAGTCCGGTTCGCGGGGCAACGAGGATGCTGCAAGTGTGATTAAGGATGCCTTGTCCAAGATCCTTGTGCCATATTATCCCATGGCTGGAAAATTGATCATAAATTCTGAGGGAAAGCTAATTGTGGATTGCATAGGAGAGGGTGCTTTGTTTGTTGAAGCTGAAGCAAATTGTGAGATAGAGAAAGTGGGAGACTTGACAAAGCCTGATCCTTCTGCCCTTGGAAAACTTGTTTATGTTGTCCCAGGTGCAACCAACATTCTTCAGATGCCTCTCATGGTGGTTCAGGTTTGATTTCATTAATTTAATTTCACTTTAGTTATAACCCATACATATATGTATATGCACCATAATAAACTAACAATTTGATCCCTACAAGATCACTAGATTAACAATTGAAATATTATAATACATAGTTTAGTCTTTGAAAAAAAATCAAATTGTATACTCTTTAGTTCATAAAAGGTATAGGGTAAATTACACATAAGGTCTTTGTGGTTTGGGGTATTTTGAAATCAGGTTCCTGTGGATTTGAAAGTTACAATTTGGGGACTGATGTTTGCTTTGTTAGCAAAAAAGGGCTCTTCGTCCAATATTAAACAGAAATTTGAGCTAAAATACCATTTTAAAACCTTAATCATTAATTTTTTTTATGCATTTGACTCCTTATTTCTATGAGGGAGAGACTTTCATGCTAAAAAAGAAATTTTTCGAGGACTTTGACTCTAGCTATTGAAAAATTTTATGATTTGACAGAATTCAAGAGATCCTTTTGCAATTATTTTCAACCATATTTTCAATAGTTAGAGTCAAAGTCCTTGAAAATATAATGTTTTTGCATCAAAATCCCTCCCTCATAGAAATAAGGAGTCAGATGCATAAAAAAAATAATAGTTATTAGAGTCTTAAAATGGTATTTTACCACAAATTTCCGTTAAATTTTGAACGGTGGGCGTTATGTTAACAGAGTAAACCTTAGTCTCCCAAATTGTAACTTTTCAAACCACAGGGACCCAATCTTAAAAACTCCAAACCACAAGAACCTTTTGTGCAATTTATCCAAAGATATATTATTTGGTCTACCATAAAAAAGGTATATTATGTGATTTTCTTTTCAGAGATTATAATATGTATTTTAATTTTTTAGGGATCGAATATGTATTATAAAATGTATTTAATCAATTTGATCCAGCTGAAAAATAACTTATATATATATATATATAATTTTGTTATTTTGGAAAGAATATACATTTTATTTAACAAAAAAAAAATAGAAAAGAGCTTTGCATAATATAATTTTCAAAGATAAGATTCCCTCTACTGCACTACATATATAGTACTAAGAGCAAAAAGAATTGTTAGAAAGAGAAAATATTAGAAGTGTGAGTCTCATTGACACTTTCTTTTTCTAAGGGTTAATTTCTTTTTCAGAGCATTACACTTCTTCATATATATATATATATATATATATATATTGCTTTCAGTTACCTACCCTTTCAGTTTATTGTACTCATACAATACATATTACATACATAATAGTAAACATATCTTGTTTTTTTATTTGGCCTGAGTTATATATACATATATATCATGTTGTGGACATATATGTAGGTGACAAAATTTAAATGTGGAGGATTTACGTTGGGTCTAAGCATGAACCATTGCATGAAAGATGGGTTATGTGCGATGGAATTCGTGAATGCATGGAGTGAAACAGCAAGAGGATTAGACTTAAAAATCCCTCCTTTCCTCGATCGAACCATTCTCAAACCTCGCAATCCTCTTCAAATAGACTTCCCACATCACGAATTTGAAGAAATCCAAGACATTTCAAACACTACCAAGCTCTACGAGGAAGAACCCATAATTTACAAATCCTTCTGTTTCAATCCACAAAAACTTGAATTCCTCAAAAACAAAGCCATGGAAGATGGTACTATTAAAAAATGTTCAAGCTTCCAAGTTCTCTCTGCTTTTGTATGGAAATCTCGAACCGAAGCTCTAAGAATGCATCCTCACCAACGAACCAAGCTTCTCTTCGCCGTGGATGGACGGTCCAGATTCGTTCCCAAAATTCCGGAGGGGTATTTTGGGAATGCGATTATGCTGACGAATGCGATTTCTAAGGCGGGAGATTTGAGGGATCGTGGGTTATCTTGGACCGTTGGATTGGTTAAAGAAGCGGTTGAGATGGTGACAGATGGATACATGAGATCGGCCATAGATTATTTTGAAAAGACGAGGGCTAGGCCTTCGTTGACGGCGACGTTGTTAATAACGACGTGGACAAGATTGTCATTTCACACTACGGATTTTGGGTGGGGACCACCGTTGTGTTCGGGGCCGGTGACGTTGCCGGAAAAAGAGGTGGTGTTGTTTCTGTCGCATGGGGAAGAGAGGAAAGACGTCAATGTGCTTTTGGGTTTGCCTGCTTCTGCCATGCAAATCTTTGAACGTCTCATGCATAATATTGATTAATTACTTAATTCACAGAATATATATCTAAATTTATAATCCTTGAATTTGTCTCAAAATTATGATTTAGTCCCTAGATATAATAAATATACTTTGTGGTCCCTAGTTATTTTTTTAAAAAAATAAGTTATGTTCAAACCCTTTAAATTTTGACCGACAAATTCCTGAGCTTCCAGCTTCGTTCACTTAGAAAACTGAAAATTAAAAGAAAAAGTGAGATTATCTAAAAATTTTAAGTAAGTAAAGTTGAAAATTTAGGGAGCTTGTTTATTAATTTTTAAAACTCAGAGTATTTTCTATTCATTACCTAAAACTCAATGAGTCTTAGTGCAATTTAGTTTTTTTTTTATATAAATATCAACTATTTAGTCCTTAATATTTTAAAGACCAAATAGTTGACATATAAAAAAAATATTAAAAATTCATTTATAATACTTAAAGACTAAATCATAATTTTTTAAAATAAATTTAAATAAAAAACAAAACTTTTTTATTGATTGATGAATGACTAACATGAATACATTATATTTTTATAATTGCTTGAATAAAAACAAGACTTTTTTAAATTGTTTGTGATGTAAGATGTAGCATTAATATGTTCTCGTTTCTCAAGTCTATGTCAACGAGATCACTTGTTGGACAGAAATGACAGAAATGAACATCTAGTATTTTACTCAGCTTAATGACAGAAATGAACATATGGCTAAGGTTGTTGAGTCTCCCCCAAGTTCAGGGTTCAAAACTCTGCATCCTAAGTAGTTTTGTTTTTTGTGTCATTTTTTCTTTTCGGTGTAGGAAATTAGAAATACGTTAAATATATTTTTTTTGCACATCATGATAAATACATGAGGGAAAGAAAAACAAGCCCACCGACTGGAAGCAAGCTAAGGGAGCCCACATCGCCACGAAATTAATAAAGCAAATGAAAGCATACCCAACAATTAAAAGGAGCAATTTGTGTCATTTCTTAATTTCTTTAGTTCCTTTTTTGGATAATTGTCATTTCTTTAGTAAAAATAAATAAATTTAAATATTTTAATCATTTTAAATACTATTATCTCTCAAATCTCATTATCTTCTCCCATACTTTTATATGTTTTATAATTTTTTTGTCTAAGATATATATTTTATCTTATAATATTGATGATACATAGAGAAAAAAAAATATGCCAAAATTCTATTTTGATCCTTAATGCTTACCTAAAGTTCCATTTTGGTTCGTAATATTTTTTTTGTTCTGCTTTGTCTTTAATGTTTTCTAAAACTTTCATAATTGGTCCCTAACTATTGAATGTAGCTATATCTCTCTCGTGTGCTGATGACTCTGTTTGGATAAAGAAAAAGCTCATCAAGTTTAACACGTAACTCTGATTTCATTGCGTTCGAGCTTAAAACGAAAGAGATACGATCATATTCAATAGTTATTGATCAATTCTGAAACTTTTAAAAAATATTTAAGACTAAAATAGAACAAAAAAATATTAAGGACCAAAATAAAACTTTAGATAAACATAAGAGACCAAAATAAAATTTTGGCCAAAAAAATATATAGCCTCCTAAGACTAGGATTTTTAGTTAGGAGTCCTAACTAAAAATCCTAGTATGATATGGATTATGGAGACTTATATATTCATATCTAATTTTATCCTAAGAAATATCATAAATTTTCAAATTTAAAAATTAAATAAACAGCAAACCAAATTTTGAGGATGAAAAGGATTACATTAATTATATCATTATTTGGATTATCAAAAATGAAATTGTGTTAATTATAATTTTAGAATATGCAAACATAATTTTTTTCTTTGGAAGTTGAGTTTTAAAAGGAAAGATGACAAGAGATTAATTTTTAACCCTTTGTTATTTTTTCATTAAAAAATTTAAGATATATTAAATTAGAATATTTTGGAAATCAAACAAAAGAAAGAGTATACAAAGTGTTAATGTTTCCTTTAATTTACTCTTTCCCCTACTCTTTCACTAATACCTTCTTCTCTTGATTGCCAAAAAAATATGCTTGAGAATCAAGAGGGAAAAGAATAAAAGTTCAAAATATCATAATTTGAGATATCTTAAATTTATAAATAATAAAGATAATATATAATGAAGAATTAATCTTTCATTATATTATCTTTAAATTTTTAACTTCTGAGAATAATTAATCATCTTTTTTCCACTTTCCTTTAATCTCTATAATCCAAAAGGTTGAAGTTTTAGTTGGCAAAAAAAAAAATATGTTGAAGTTTTAAATTTTCTAAAAATATTATGGACAGACAAATAAAGCTTTTTAGTTTTTCGAATAAAGAAAAAAGCAGCATTCTTTTTATTAAGAAACTCTGCTATCGAAAAAAAAAATCCTCCATCGATCTACACAAACGAATAAATTAAAAAACAAATGGACCAAAAAATTCTAATACGCTGAATTATATAAACAACTATAAACAAAAGAGTTAGCTAGAGAAGGATCCTGAAAATCTAAAACAATAATAATAACTGACTGTACGTGTTTGTGAATAGAATTAAGAAAGATTAGAAGAAAACCTATTTTTAAAAGCTATACTATCTCTAATATCTACGAGAACCTTAACAAAGACTTTAACATCACAAAGAAGCCATATGGGGCCATCATGTTGTGGAGGTTCATCATATTCATTCTTAGTCTCTTTTAGCAGCGTCTGGAAATAAGGATGGTTAACCATCTCGATCTGGATCACGAATTTTCGTTTCTCAGCTCCCACGTACACCAAAATGTATCCTTTTGGAATTGAAATCTCTTTTTTCTTATTCTCCTTAATTATCGGTACTCCTTTATTCGACTTTTTTTCATCATAATCATCAGTATTTAACGACGATGATGATGCCAACAACTGATAGCTTCCGAGACTATCTTCGTGCCCGTGTGATCGCCTAAAGTAGCATTGACTGAAAACATTCATGCAAATCTGTTTGATAGAACTCATGTTTAATCAACCTCTCAATAAAGTATAAGTAAGAGGTGAGAGTATGAATATAGAAAGAAGAAGGGTTGGTTGAAGAGAAACTGAAGCTTTAGGGGAAGAGTAGATCTATATATATATATATATATATATATAGACGACGAAAAGAGTGAAGACGTGTGGGAATATCAAAAGCATTATATTATGATAAAGATATTATAGTTAGACATTACCGAAAAAAAGATATTATAGTTAGTAAAAGATAAAACTGTTGTTAAAAATACTTACGATCTATTCAAATTAAATTGATATCAAACTAAATCAAATCAAACCGAAATCAAAATTGATCAAACTAGAAGAATAATTGAACACCAAAAAAGAATAGAAGAATAATTATTAATCTAGTTTAATTAAAAATATGTCAAATTCAAATAACTTTTTCAGTTAAAATTTTATCCTAAGAAATATCATAGATTTTCAAGTTTAAAATTTTAAAAATTATAATAACAGGAAACCAAATTTTAAGGATGAAATAGATTGCATTAAATCAACAGAAAACCAGATTTTAAGGATGAAAAGGATTACATTATATTGATTGTTTGGATTATCGTCAAAGATGAAATCGTATTAATTATAAATTTAGAATATGAAAACATAACTTTTTTTTGCTTTGGAAGTTGAGATTTAAAAGGAATGATGACGAGAGATTAATTTTTAATTTTTCTTATTTAACTTCACTCAGTTTCAAAATCTTGACATATAAATTCCTGACCTTCCAGCTTCGTTCACTCAGGAAACTGAAACTTAAAAGAAAAAGTAAGATTACTTAGAAATCTTAAACGATTAAAGGTGAAAGTTTAAGGAGTCTGTTTGTCAATTTTAGTATTTTCTGCTTCTAACTTAAAACTCAATGAGTCTTAGTGCAATTTAGTTTTTTTTATAAACATCAATTATTTAGTCCTTAATATTTTAAAGACCAAATATATAGTTGACATATAAAAAAATCAATTATTAAAAAATGTATTTATAATATTTAAAGACTAAATCATAATTTTTTAAAATAAATTTAAAGAATAAAACACAGACTTTTTTATTGATTGATCAATAACTTGTAAGGGGATATGGGGGTAAATATTGAACTCTCCTAAGGAGTTTATACTATTTCAGCAGTTCCCAGAAAAGATTGGTGAGGTCACAAACGATCCTTCTTACAAGACCAATCTCCTTAGGCAGAACCACTAGTATAGTATTCCTCTCTACCCAAAAGTTTATAACAAT
Organism: Chamaecrista fasciculata; assembly: GCA_003254925.1. NCBI lineage: Eukaryota > Viridiplantae > Streptophyta > Magnoliopsida > Fabales > Fabaceae > Chamaecrista > Chamaecrista fasciculata. Next base: position 7,806 of record QANZ01025294.1, on the reverse strand, counting down.
ATAACCCAACAATATCCCACCCAAATCTATTGAATATTATCTACCAACTAAGAAAAGAAATACCACAAATAAATAACAAATAAGTAAATAAGAAATAAGAAAGAACACACCAGATTGATTTCGGAGTTCAGCCAATTATGCCTACGTCTCCGGGCAGCACCGCCAATATTATATAAGAGAAGAGAGAATACAAATGTTTGGGGTGATTACAAATGGGGAAGGGGGGTCCTATTTATATAACACAACCCCCCTTATAAGCCTAAGTCCCACCGATGTGGGACTTCCAAATTAGGCCAAAATGGCCATTTTATCACAAATCTCCACCTTGGACTAATTTTGAAGTCCTTCTAACTTCCTTCTCAACAAATTGCAGTGCTGCCTCCAAATGCGCCTTATGGCGCCAAATCAAATGTGCAGGATATTTACCAAGTCTAAACAATGTTTAAACTTGGCTGACGTCACCACCTTAGTCATCATATCTGCAGGATTCTCCGTAGTACTTATCTTCATTAGAAGTATCTCGCCTTCTTTAAGAATTTCTCGTACGAAATGATAGCGAACATCAATGTGCTTCGTTCTTGCATGAAAGACTTGATTCTTAGCTAAGTGAATAGCACTCTGACTGTCACAATGCACTTTGATGTGCATTTGACCAACTCCTAAATCTCCCAGCAATCTTTGAAGCCAAATAGCCTCCTTAACAGCTTCTGTAACTGCCATATACTCTGCCTCTGTTGTAGACAAAGCCACTGTTGACTGTAAGGTAGACTTCCAACTAACTGGCGCCTTTGCTAACGTGAACAAGTAGCCAGTTGTAGATCGTCGCTTATCCGAATCTCCCGCATAGTTTGAGTCACAGTATCCAATCAGACTTTGACTAAGTGGATTTTCCTGCTCGAACACTAAACCAACATCTACAGTATTATGAATATACCGTAGAATCCATTTTACAGCTTGCCAATGACCTCTGCCAGGGTCATGCATGTACCTGCTTACCACTCCAACTGCTTGAGAGATATCAGGTCTCGTACACACCATTGCATACATCAAGCTACCCACTGCATTAGCATATGGAACTTTGGCCATATACTCACGCTCTTCATCATTCTTCGGAGATAACTGGTTGCTAAGTTTCAAATGAGGGGCAAGTGGGGTGCTTACAGGTTTGGAATCTTCACATATTCCAAAGCTTTGTAGCACTTTTCTCAAATACTGCTTCTGAGTCAAACAAAGCTTGCCTCTCTGTCTATCCCTGCTTATCTCCATGCCGAGAATCTTCTTGGCTTCTCCCAAATCCTTCATCTCAAACTCTTGATTCAACTCAGCCTTCAGCTTTTCTATCTCTGATTGGCTCTTCGATGCTATCAGCATATCATCAACATACAAGAGTAGGTAGATGTAGGTTCCATCTTGTAGCTT
>QANZ01025283.1:1706-20411 GCA_003254925.1 Chamaecrista fasciculata | reverse complement strand
CTTTCTCGATTTCCTGAGTTAGTCCCAATTCCCAGCATGGCCACACATTTCTTGGACAGACTCATCGAGGGCGCCAGTTAAATATCTCTCATCTTAATGAGGGACAAAATCCCATCTTGGTCAACCACATTCCTTTGGACAAAATCCCAACTTGTAACCCTTACATAATTGCACCATGACTCTCGAGAAGCATCTAGTGCATGTATCTCTATACACCGAGGTCATGCTGGTCTTGGTTCATTTACGTTCCCACGTGAATGATCAACCAGGGACAGTTTTAGATTAATTATCATATAATTAATCAAGGATTGTTATCATAGTAAACATGCTAATAATATGATAACCATTAATTTATCTCCATAAATTAATTAATATGTTCAAAACATATTTATAAAATGATTGGCCCTAGGGCACAATCTCCAACAGCTGGACCGTCCCGGAGAGTCCTGCATGGGTTTACTCAAAAGCGAGTCTCTCTTGTTCACCTGTCACGATGCCCTTAAACCTGAGGTCTTGACTATTCCGGCGCTGTAGGTTTCAAACTTTGGGCTTGTCCAACGTTGCCCGTAGTAGGGTAGCCATACAGGCTAGGTACGGGTTTGGTTGTTTACCGTGCTGAGGAATGTGGTTGACCAAAATGGGATCTTTTCCCTCATTAAGATGAGAGATATTTAAATGGCGCCCTCGATGAGTCTGTGCAAGGAATGTGTGGCCACACAGGGAAATGGGACTAACTCAGGAAATCGAGAAAGTTATGGTTTGGATTAAGGATGACTTTCCCGTGCCTTATCCAGGACCAAAATATCGTGTGACAATAGGGATTATGACAAGTTGTTACTTAGGTTAAATCGGTTTTGTAATAACGATAGCTCACGTGTTTTGGGTAGTCATGATGGCTTGCTAGAGTCCGCTCTCGACTTGTGAGTCATAGAGATGACTAGCTGCCAACTTCACGTGAAGACTGCTGGGTCATACACGAGCAGGATCAAGATGCCGTAATGGGACACGAATTAGGGTTAATTCGTGAGTCACTTTAGTGACACAATCTGAGACATAGTTGAATGTCTTAGGACATGAAATCTTGTCTTAAATAATATATACGTTTATGATATTTAAATTTGTTGGACAAGTTTAAATATATATTAATTGATAAATAATTAATTTGATTAATCTATTTATAATTAAATCCTTGTTTATAATATTAGGGAATATTAAATTAAATAGGGTTCCTAAAAGTTAGGAGATTATTGATTTAATAAATTCTCCAATATTAGGATAACAAGTTAGAGGGTGGCGCCTCATATGTATTGATTTAATAAATAAAAATGTTTTGTTAATTAAATCAAGATTTGAATTTGAATTAAAGATATTAAGGTAATATTTTAATTCAATATTGTTGGGAATTAACAAAGTTGGTTATAACTACCTAAGAGTTTGGGTTGTTATTGAATTCCTCTAAAACAAGATGAGGATGGCGCATATCTTGTATTCTTGGGGTGCAAGATTTGATCTTGCATTTTGAATTTAAATGATATGTGCAATTCGAATTTTATGATCTAATATATTAAAGTAATATTTTAATTATAAAATCAACTCTTCATGACTCATTCCAACCAATGGGATTTGAGCAATCAAGATTTGATCTTGAGGTGTGAATTTCAAATTGCCTTTTGAATTATAATATTAGTGTAATATTATAAATCAAGATTCCCTGAATATACAAATGTTAATGAAATTATAATATTCAAGATTTTAGGAATTCACTAATTAGATTAGTAATTCCCTAAATTTAGAGGACATTATAAATACCCACACACTAGGCATAGGCGCCTAACACAAGAAAGCTAGCAATTTTTGATAGTCAAAAATCGCCAACCCTAGTTTTAAGAGAGACAGTCGTTTTTCTTCTTAGAGAGAGAAAGTTCGACCTACATCATATAATTCTAGGTTCTTCGTGTGTGAGTTGCGCCAATCAATCTTGAGGATCAAGAACCGTTCTTGATCATTCAAGAATCGTAGATAAAGTTCCCGTATTCACTTGGGAAGAAGTGAAGGAGGCTAGCACCTGGGCATCTGCCAAACTGCTCGTGTGGATCACCGGTAGAGGAAGGACACTCGGAGTGGACTTCTCAGATTCGCGAACACGACAAGTCACCGATTGAAATATAGGTAAATATCTTTACTTTTCTGGTATAAATATAATTAGTGGATCCTGGAAGGAATCACAGAGTTAGCATATTTAAAGGTTTTTTTTTTAATTTTTCCGCTACGCTCGCTCTGTGATTTCCCAACATTATTTACAAGGTTGGTTTACTAAAGAGTGTTCTATATGTCTTATGAAATATAACTAAGATCATTATATAATTGTTTATATTTATTATTTGTTCCGATGAGGCAATAATATAGATTGGCCTGAAGAGCTTTGACAAAGTGCTCATAACCTGTTATTGGTTGAGTGATCTATCATAATCCTATATTTCTCACCATTGTTTGATTGGCTGTGTTTAAGTCTAAATACATCATTTAACTTGGTTTAGTAAATGCACATTGATTATTTGTTATCTATGGTGAACGAACTATGATAGTCCATCTGTAGGGTTTTCTCTCAAGTATTGTTTTGACTCATTATTATTCATTATATTAATCCGTGACAACCCTCAAGAATAGAAGTTATAACCTTCATCACAATTCTCTTAGTCTCATCACATCGAGTTCCGCGAGAGATTCGACCTTGGGTTAGCATCTATACTATATTCTAATAAATATAGTTATACTTGTGAGGCTCGAGTATAATTAAATTTGGCTCGCTTGACACCTTACGACGGGTGTCCGACCAGAGATTAAAAAAAGAGTGTGAAATGTTGAAAAGTGCAAGTAAGTGAGAAAAGAAAATGTTGAAGAGTGTGAAAAGTTAAGAAAGGAGATGAGTGAAATAGAAGAGAAAAATAAGAGTCTATAGAAGGAGTGTAAAAATCAGAGAGAAAAGACTATATTAAATGAAGGAAAAACCAAAGAAGTAAACGAGATGAATACAGAAATTCGGTCCCTTAAGAAACAGAATAATATTCTGAGGAAGGATCTGGAAAGTTTTGTTGGAAGAAAAAAGAAACTTGATGTCATGCTTGGATCCCAAAAGTGCTTTAATACTAAAGCAGGTATTGGCCATGATGGTTTTGATGATGATCCTAATGATAAGAAAAAGAAAGTTGTAAAACCATTTGTAAAGGAAGGAACCGTATGTGAGGATGTGGAATCCTCTTCACGATCAATTCTTGTAAGGAGAAAACAGGAGTCTAGACATTTTGTAAACAAAACCTGTTACAGATTTGGAGCTAAAAGCAAAATAAGGAATCCTTTCTTAGTGACTAAACAAATTTGGGTTCCTAAAGGATCCTTGAAGGGAACTAACAGTGAAAGGACCCAAGGAGGTTTGGGTACCTGAAATGTTTCCTTGTTTCCTATAGGCTTGCTTCAAGGTCAGGACACAGAAAGATAGGTGGTTTCTGGATTTAGGATGCTCAAGGCACATGACAGGAGACAGCGGCAAATTCATATCCTATAGCGAAAAGGGTTTGGGAAATGTGACCTTTGGAGACAACCAGAAAGGGAAGATTGTTGGTATTGGTAAAGTCTTCCTTACCCCTAATTTTTCTGTTGATGATGTTTATCTGGTTGATCGACTAAAGCACAATTTGTTGAGTGTAAGCCATTTGTGTGACAAAGGACACAAAGTTATTTTCGAAGCTGCTATGTGCACAATTTATGAAGAAGGAAGTGACAGGATTTTGCTTCAAGGAAGCAGAAAAGAAAATGTCTACACCCTAATTGCCAAGGAAGTGAAACTGTCTTCACATCATTGTCTTTCCTCCACCTCAGATCAAACATGGCTTTGGCATAGGAGATTGGGACATGCAAGCATGGGGAAGATTGCTAAACTTTCCAGAGAAGGCTTAGTGAATGGTCTACCAAAGTTGAAATATGAGAAGGATCATGTTTGTTATGCATGCCAACCAGGAAAGCAAGTGAGGAATTCCTTTAAACCAAAGGAACATATATCCACTACACGTCCCTTGCAACTGATTCATATGGACCTATTCGGACCAATGAGGACAGAGGCATTGGTGGAAAATCTTATGGCTTCGTGCTTGTTGATGACTACTCAAGGTACACATGGGCTTACGTATTAGCTAACAAAAGTGACTGCTTTAAGGGTTGCACCAAGGTGTGGCGAAATAAAGTGGATAAAATAAGTTAATTAGCATTTATTTATTGTACTTTATAAATAGGTGCTACTTAATAGTTCATTTATTGTTTCAGACATCCAAACAGGGTTTAACCAAAGTGAATCATCTAGAATCAACGAGAAGATATCAAAAAGTACAAGATGATCTTGTGCCGTTGGATGAGCCGCCGGCGCAAAATAGGAATTCCCGCGGCGCAAGTATCTGAGAGGAATATGACGTTAGCATGCAAGCTTCAGCGCAATTTTATGTTGAGCCGTCACTTGAGCCGCTCAAGTGACGGCGCAAGAAGAGACGTAGTCTAAGAGAAGATTTGGACGACCAGGATTCAAGATATGAAGATATATTCAAAATATCGCAGATATTGCGCTGAGCCATCATGTTGGCCCGCCAGCGCAAGCAACGGGCCATGTCCAAAATTGTTCCTTGATTTGCGGATCAAGCACACTACTCAGGACTATAAATAGAACTCGTCATTCCACACTCAGAGCACATCGAGAAACGCCCCAACACCTCAACTAGAGGCAGAATAGAATAGAGTAGAGTAGCTATCAGTAGGTCTCCCATGATGAGAGTGTTGGGAAATCCCGGGGAAAACACGCAGCGGAAGCAAAAGTATAAACAAAAAAAATTGCGCTCCCCAGGAAAATCCCACCCTGAGATCCGCTAGTTGAATTTAAAACCAGATACGAAAAGTGTTATACCTCAAGCTTTCAATCGGATGGTTAACTTGGTGAGTCTGAGAAGTCCGTTTCCACGTCCTTCCTCCACTGGTAATCCACACGAACAGTTTCCCGAACACAAGGTGCTAGCCTTCTCGTTTCTTTCTCCAAACAAACCGGGATTGAATCTACAGCTGTTGAACTCAGGAACTCCTTCTCTGAATCCAGGCTAGGTGGCGCAACTATGGAGGAGACAGAAACAAAACTCCTTTTGTTCTTCTTCTCCCAAGAACCCTAGGAACCCACACCTTCGATTTTCTCTCTAACCCTTTAGAAGAAAATCGACTTCTCTCTCTAGGAAGGTGGGTGGCGAATTTTCTCTCTCTACAAGGATGAAATTCGACTTCTCAAAGTGAGCTAGGGTTTTTCACAAGCATGTACTCTCTTGTTTGAGTTAGGCGACTTTGATCTTATATAATTACCAAAATTATGGTAATTTTATAAATATAAAATCATGATAGTACAATAATATCATATCTTTAAGACTTGAATATCTAGTTAAAATATTACCATAATATTTTAATTCAAATTCGAATTGCTATCTCAGAGAATCAAATGGAAGATCAAATCTCCCAATGGGACCCACATGAGATAGGCGCCTAACTCCCCTTAATATATTGGAATTTTATAAATCAAAAATAACTACTAAAATTAGGAAGTCATAACCAACTTATTTTATTCCAATGTTTTTGAATTAAAATATTACCATAATATCTTTAATTCAAATTTTGAATTCTGAATTTAAATTCTTTATTGAATTAAAATATTACCCCAATATCTTAATTCAAATCTTGAATTTCAAATTCAAATTCAAATTCATGACTTAAATTAATAAAACATTTTTATTAATTAAATCACCAAAGAGGCGCCACCCTCTATATTTAATATTAGGGAATTTTATAAATCAATAATCTCCTAACTTTTAGAAAACTTATTTGATTTATTATTCCTAATATTTTAATTGTAAATAATTAATCTCTATTAATCAGTTAACAATTATTTAAACTGTAGAAAATTTAAGACAAGACATAATGTCCCAGACATTTCCTCTGTGTCTTAAATTAGGCCACCGGAGTGACCCACGAATTACCCTAATTCGTGTCCCTTATAAAGTGTGTTCTAATCCTGCTCGTGTGTGACCTAGCAGGCCCCACGTGAAGTTGGCAGTAGGCCATCCCTATGTCCTACAAGTCGTGAGCGGACTCTAGAAAGCCATCACGACTACCCAAAACACGTGAGTAATCGTTTGTTACCAAAACCGATTTTAACCTTCGTACCTCCTTGGCACCAACCCTATTGTTCTGCGATATCTTGGTTATGGATCAGGCACAGGAAAGTCATCCATGATCCAAACCTTTACTTTCTCGATCTCCTTGAGTAAGTCCCAATATACTGAGAGGCCACCCTTTCCTTGGACAGACTCATCGAGGGCGCCAGTAAGATATATCCCATCTAATGGGGAACAAAATCCCTATTTTGGTCAATCCACATTCCTCAGCACGGCAATCAACCAAACCCGTACTTAGCCCTTATGGCTACCCTGCTACGGGCAACGTTAGACTAAGCCAAAGTCTGACAACTGCAACGCCAGAATAATGATGACCTCAGGTCTAAGGCGTCGTGACAGGCGTACAGGAGAGGCAAGTTGATGACTAAACCCATGCAGGACTCTCCGGGTCAGTCCAGCAACTCGTAACCCCTTACGTAATTGCACCATGACTCTCATTCCAGCATCTAGTGTGTGCATCCCTATGCACCGAGGTCATGCTGATCTTAGTTCATTTTCGCTCCGACGAAAACAATCGATCAGGGACAGATTTAGATTAATTATCTTATAATTAATCATGGACGTTATCACAGTAAACATGATAATAATGTGAAAACCATTAATTTATCTCTATAAATTAATCCATATGTTCATAACATATAAAATAGGATTGCAATAGGGCACAATTCCCAACAGACTCCCACTTGCACTAGTGTACAATCATCAATCTAGCTGTTCCTACTCCTAGGTACACTGATCAATGCGTCTAATCCCCATCGACGATACATGTCTCTCATGTATGACCCTTGCAAGCGGCTTTGTCATAGGATCATCAACGTTATCCTCGCCTGCTACTTTGCATATCTTTACATCACCTCTGTCAATCATCTCCCTGACGAGGTGAAAACGTCTGAGTATATGTTTGGTCCTCTGGTGGGACCGTGGCTCCTTGGCTTGCGCAATAGCACCACTATTGTCGCAATACAGGGTAATGGAATCAGAGATGGTCGGAACCACACCAAGCTCGGAGATGAACTTTCTAATCCACACAGTCTCCTTTGCCGCATCCAATGCTGCAATATACTCGGACTCCGTTGTAGAATCGGCAATCGTGCTCTGCTTGGAACTCTTCCAACTCACGCTGCCACCGTTCAGGAGAAACACATATCCTGACTGCGATTTGAAGTCATATTGGTCGGTTTGGAAACTAGCATCTGTGTAACCCCTTACACATAGCTCTTCATCAGTTCCACCGTAAACCAAGAACTCATCCTTAGTCCTTCTTAAGTACTTAAGGATATTCTTGACAGCGATCCAATGATTCTCACAAGGGTCTTGTTGGAATCGGCTTGTCATACTCAGGGCAAATGACACATGTGGTCGAGTACATAGCATGGGATACATGATGGATCCTATGGCCGAGGCATAGGGGATCCCACTCATGCGACCTCGCTCAACAAGTGTCTTCGGACACTGTTTCTTGCTTAGGGTCAGCCCATGATTCATCGGAATGAATCCCTTCTTGGAGTCTTGCATACTGAACCTCTTCAGTACCTTATCCAAGTATGTGTTTTGACTCAACCCAAGAAGCCTACGAGATCTATCTCTATAGATCTTGATTCCTAGAATATAGGCGGCTTCTCCTAGGTACTTCATTGAAAAGGATTTTCCCAACCAGGATTTTACAATCTCTAAGGTTGAAACATCGTTTTCCAATGAGTAGTATGTCATCGACATACAGTACCAAGGTTCGTCAGGGTTTTGTAGGAAGCCAAACTCTTTGACGACCTCATCAAAACGATGATTCCAACTCCTGGATGCTTGCTTCAATCCATAAATGGATCTCTGAAGCTTGCACACCTTGTCCGGTGCCTCAGGACATTCAAACCCCTCGGGTTGTATCATATACACATCCTCGGGCAGCCTTCCGTTAAGGAATGCTGTTTTGACACCCATCTGCCATATCTCATAGTCGTAATATGCAGCTATGGCAAGGAGGGTCCTAATGGATTTGGCCATTGCAACAGGCGAAAACGTTTCGTCATAGTCTATACCATGACATTGCGTAAATCCCTTCGCAACTAACCTCGCCTTGAAGACGCTGACGTTGCCATCCATGTCTATTTTCTCTTTGAAAACCCACTTGCACCCTACGGGTTTTACCCCTTCAGGTGGAGTGACTGTTGGGAATCCTAGGCGCCTAAGTCAGTGGAAGCAAAAATAAAATTAAAATAAACGCCTAGGTCCTATGCTTCCCGAACGGATCCGCTAGTAGAATTTAAAACTTTTGGTTAGTGTTATACCTCAGAGTTTGAAATCGATTGGTTGAACGGGGCGAGTTCCACGGAGTCCACTCCCAGAGTTCTCCTTCTGCCAGTAATCCACACGAACAGTTTCTTTGAACACCGAGGTGCTAGCCTCCAATTCTTTTCTCCAAAAGAATTCTGGGACCAATCTACAGACCTCTGACTTCAAGAACTCCTTCTTGAATCAGCAACTGAGGTGGCGCTTAGAAGAATCCCCCCACAAGAACTCCTTCTTGCATATTCTTCTCTCAAAACCCTAATTTTAGAGCTAAAGTCGAAATTCTCTAACTCTTAGAGAAAGTCGACTTTCTCTATGTGTGTGTGCAAAGGAATATTTTCTCTCTCTAACTCTTAGGAGGAAAATCAAACTAGGGTTTGTATATTATCTCTCATGGGCAAGTCGACTTGTCCCATTTAAATAGGGAGAAAATTTGGTGATTTAATAATTCCTAAAATAAAGATATTCTGATAATATAATTATTTTAGGACTTGAATTTATAATTATTATATTACTCTAATATTATATTTAAATTCAAAATGCAATCTTGGAGAATCAAATTGAGAGATCAAATCTCCCAATGAGACCCACCAAGATGGCGCCTAACTCCCCCATTTATCCTTGGAATTTTATTAATAAAAAACTTCCTTATTTTTGATTCACCAAAGATTTTGAGATGAGATCTTCACCAAATCTTTTGAATTCAAATATTTTGAAATCTCCATCAAATCTTTTGAATCCAAATATTATTTGAATTAATAAAACAATTTTATTTATCCAAATAATACCCCAAAAGAGGCGCCACCCTCCTCTATTATTTAGGAATTTTATAATTCAATAATTTCCTAACTCTTAGGAACATTATCTGAATTATTTTCCTAATATTTAAATTGTCTATAATTAATCTCATTAATTATATAAACAATTATTAATATTTAAATTTGTCCCACAAATCTAAATATGTCATCTGTAGATCAATTAAGACAAGACATAATGTCCCAGACATTTCCTCTGTGTCTTAAATCGTGTCACTCGCGTGACCCACGAATAAACCCTAATTCGTGTCCCATTCAAATGGTGTTTAGTTCCTGCTCGTGTGTGACCCAGCAGGCCCCACGTGAAGTTGGCAGCAGGGCATCCCCATGACCTACAAGTCCTGAGCAGACTCTAGCAAGCCATCACAACTACCCAAAATACGTGAGTTATCGTTTGTAACCAAAAACGACTTAACCTCAAAAGGAATCAAGTTTGGTCTCTAGTTCCTCAACCCAAAGATCAATCCATAATAGGAACTAAATGGATCTTCAGAAACAAACTTGATGAGCAAGGTAATGTTGTTAGAAATAAGGCTAGATTAGTTGCCCAAGATTATTCTCAAGTAGAAGGAATAGACTATGATGAAATCTTTGCACCTGTAGCTAGATTATAATCTATTAGGATGCTACTTGCATTTGCATGTTTAAAGGTTTTAAACTTTATCAAATGGATGTTAAAAGTGCAATTTTAAATGGGTATATAAATCAACTTGAGTATGTAAGACAACCGCCAGGTTTTGAAAGTGTTGAAAAACCAAATCATGTCTATAAGTTCCATAAAGCTTTGTATGGCTTAAAGCAAGCTCATATAGCATGGTATGAAAGACTAAGTGGTTTTCTTATAGAGCAAGGATTTGAAAAAGGAAAAACCGATACAACTTTGTTCATTAAACATACTAAACATGATGGTCGGACACCCGTCATAAGGTGTCAAACGAGCCAAATTTAATTATACTCGAGCCTCGAAAGTATAACTATATTTATTAGAGTATAGATGCTAACCCAAAGTCGAATCTCTCGCAGAACTCAATGTGATGAGACTAAGAGAATTGTGATGAACGTTGTAGTTTATAAGTTTGCTTATAAAAGTTGTCACGATTTAATGAATAATGAATGAAAACAATACTTGAGAGAAAACCCTAGAGATGGACTATCATAGTTCATTCAAGATAGATAACAGATAATTAATGTGCAGTTACTAAAACACAATCAATCAAACAATGGTGGAAAATATAAGATTAGTATCGACTACTCAACCAAGACTGGGGTTATGAGTATTATGTCAAAGCTCTTCAAGGCAATCTATATTATTGCACTATCGGAAAAATGAACAAATATAAACAATCAATAATAATCCTAATTATATTCTAAGATAGATAGAACACTCTTTAGTAAACCAACTATGCAAATAACATGTTTAAAGTGCAACATTTATTAATCATGAAAGAGATAAACTCCAGGAATATTAAGGTTTCATTCCCTAATAAAGTACTGATCTATTATCTAATGCATATACAACTTCAACAATTACCTATGAAGGAGTTGATCATACCTCATAAATGCAACATCAACGTCTGGACTCTACAATGAAAACGTGGTGAACTCAAGCCACATCCTTGAGGTATTCCTCAAGTATCTACCTATTTATTTACTCATGCTCTAGGCAGAGAACTCTATTCTAAACTAATATATTTTCTACTGTGAATTGGCGAGTTAGAGCGTGGAATGACGAGCTCTATTTATAGGCACAAGTAATATGCTTGATCCGCAAGTCAAGGAAAAGATTTGCACTTGGGCCGTTGCGCGTACCGGCGGCCCAACGTGGTGGCTCAGCGCAATATCCGCAATATTTTGATTATATCTTCATATATTGAATCTTGGCCTTCCAAAACATATCTTTAAGCTTTGAAGTTGCGTGTGCTGTGAGACTCCTCACTTGGGTTGTTGACCAAGTGACGGATCAGCCTAAAATTGCGCTGAAGTTTACGTGCTGACGTCATATTCCTCTCAGATACTTGCGCCGTGGGAATTACCTCCTTTGCGCCGGCGGCTCATCCAACGACACAAGAACATCTTGTGCTTAACGTGATCTGCTCGGTGATTCTAGATAATTCCCTCTTGGTTTGGCTCTATTTGGATATCTGAAACACTAAATAAACCATTAAGTAGCACCTATTTCTAAAGTACAATAAATAAACGCTAATTATCCTATTTTATCCACTTTATTACGCCATACCTTGGTGCAACCCTTAGCATATTAATTGGTCTAATTATAATATATTATTAGTTTAAACATATCAAAAGAAGGCCAAATAACTTGTTCATATTGGGGTTGATCAAATCCCCCACACTTAAGACTTTGCACTCTTGAGCAAAGGTATGAAGTAGAAGAATAGAGAATATGCCAAAGAATCAAGTAACTTTCCCAAGTTCATGATTGAAAGCCAGTACATAGTCATAATATAGAGCTAGAGAATTTACAAAGCAAGTAACTTTGTAAAGTAGTGCAATCTATGTCATGACCCCCTCCTTGGGAGTATGTGACCGGCCCGATCGTGGGGCTAACCCACGTCGTAAGCCTTCTCACATACACTCATGGGCCCAAACAAATCAATTCAAATCAAATAATACCTGAATTAAAATGTTTCCTGTAAATGTGAATGACAATAACATCCCAAATTCAATAGATTTAACATCCGCAACAAATAAATATCAACTTAAAACGTAAATAATGCAAGTGAACATAAGTCCCTAGAATCCCTCTGTAAATGCTAGTGGAGCTGACAAACTAGAGGTTTAAATTAAATTTCACTAAAACATAACTACCCACATGAACAAAATGTGGGCCTTGACTCAACCTCCTCTTGGAGCAGAAGTAGATGCCTGACCTGTACCTCTGTCTAAGGCAAAGGGAAGAGGGATGAGTCATAACTCAGTGAACGACTAACCCACCCCGTTGTGGTGGAGGGCGCCACCACATAGGGAGAGAGAAAGTCGCATATCAAAGTTTTCTAACTACAACAACAATGATGATAGCATTCAATTATGTTTTAACTAGTAAGAAATATCAATTCTCTACATAGATAATTATCATCAACCAAGAACAACTTTAGTGGTAACCATATCAACTCATGCATACATCTGTCTCAACCCTCTTGGGGAGAAGTCAAATAATTTGTCACCACTCATACTTGAGGAGTAAATTTGTAACCTGTCTCAACCCAACACTGGGGAGTGCGCACAATCATAACCAATACTATATCAATACAAAGAAACCTGGAAGTACTCTTCGAACATTCAAACTTGTCAACAGTAAGTTCAAAGTGTATGAGCTCACATTCCATACCCCTTTAAACTTTATAATTCACACCAGATGTTATCAATAAAATTAAATCATGATAGTGTCAAAATCAATTAACAGCTAAACCCTCAATGGGACAAGGAAGGAAAGCCACCCACCTCTTTTTGGAGAATAGATGACTACGCCTTTCTGCTTCCGATCAACAACGGGTGCTGATAAATCTAAACAATTAAAGTTTCAATCGTTACAATCTAAGATTTGAAACCTCAAGACCCAAGGGTCCAACCCTTTGCACTACCAACAATCTAACTCATAGAAAACAAATCTACTCGGAAACATCAACCACTTGGAGTTATCCTATCCTTACACATCGTTACTTGAAATTTCAATGAAACTTAGAAAATCAATCCATAAGACTTGGGTAATTTATTTGGGAGCATTGCCAAGAGTTTTAAAACTTACACTTCAATTTCAATTCTTGATACGAGATAAAAATGATAATAATAATTAAATTCACTCAAGCATTGTAAAGCACCATCCTAGATAGATTTTAAAAAAAAATAACTAAATAAATAAATCCAGAACTTTAACCTCAACAAATCAAGGATTAAAGAAAGTTTGGGCTTATCAAAAGTTGACCAAGTCACTTAAAAAATATAGATGGGAAACTAACTTGATACTTTTAAATTATAAAAGAAAGAAAAGAAGGAAGAAAAAGAGAAGTGAGTGCACGGTTTTCTTTTTGAGGCAACAAATTAATTAGGTCTATTAAGCAATTGAGTGAGTAGTATGGTTACACCACCAACTTGTTGAATTGGTGGCACAAAGTGGCGAAGGAACAATTTTAACGGTGTTTCAATGTTATGTCATGTAGTATACTTTTAAAAAGTCTATTGATAGGAAATAGAACATAATTAACTATTTAGCCCGTTCATTATTTACCAACAAAAGAGATGCCAACAATGGAAGGAAAAGAACTTGCAATACCATAAAGTGGCTTGAGGACTAAAGGGGATTAACTAAAAACTAATTTCAACAACATTGGACTACCAAAACAGATTCTGCAGCATTCCAACTTTGACCTCATGAATTCATAGCAATTAATTCAATCCAGTTTTTCGTCTTTAGCAAAATTCCCCTTTTCTTTGTAACTTGAAATTTTGGTAGGATAAACACAAACCCAATAAACTTTACTAAAAGAACACAGATCGTGGGATTTGGGAATTCAATATGCAAGTGGAGAGCCATAAGGAAGGTCAAGAAATAGAAGATTAATTACTAATGTTCTTCTACCAAAACCCTTGCCAACACACGAAAATCTCCACCAATATTTAAATATATATATATATATATATATCCAATATCAGAATTGAAATCACAATTGAGGAAAACAGGGAGTTGTTCTTTCTTTAAGAATAAAAGATCAAAATTAAGCAAGAGGAGGAGGAGAGAAAAGATTAGACACCAGCAAGGAATTTGACGAAACCAAACTACAACGGACCACTAGATCAGGCCGACGACGGCGTCTGCAACGATGGACAGCGCAGCGGCGACGACAGCGTGACCTACAATGGCGACAGTGGTGGATAATGGCGAGAGAGGGGGCAAGAAAAAACGCAAATCAGGAACAATTCTTTGCGGGCATGCGTATGGGTTCTTTTTTTTTAAAGGGGAAAGAGAGAGCGGATCTTTTTAAATATCTTCTTTTCTTTTAAAAAAAAAAGATTCTAGGGCTGATTTGGGCTGAAAAGTAGAAGGGATATCAGATTTCCTTTTAAAAAAAACAAGAAAGGGAAAAATACAATTCTACCCTAAAACATTTAGCTTATGCTAACTTAGTCCTAGTACACCAAAAATAAAATAAAATAAAATATTTCTTAACAATATTTATATCATTAGACTTAATGCAAAGATATGAAATTTATTTTTTTTTACGAATTCTTTTTCAAGCAGTTATTATGAATTACCCGAAAGTGTTATATGTAAAATCAAAAAAATGAAAACTTGGATCATATTCATTTTAAATTCCATTTGCTCCCAAATTTTACCACAAGCACCGAAGACATTAAGATCTCAACGATAACTAGTAAAATTCTAATTTATCAAGTTCTCTTATTTCTAAAACTTTCAGGATTAAAATCTATGACTTGGGGTCTCACAATCTAATTTCTATAAGACCAACTCCATAAATGTATCACTGTCCTCACTAATTGGGTATTATTTCTCTCAAGTCATACCTTAGACTAAGTTTCTACCATAAGCTTGTAAAAATTCTCAAAGTCTCCACTTTAAACAAAATAATGATTTTTAATCAAGAGGACTNATATATATATATATATATATAAATATATATATTATGTAGGCTTAATCTTCCAACTAGGCTGGGTTTCTCTCAAGTTGGTCTATAAAAATCAAACAATACTACTAAACTTAGAAAATTAGTTAGATTATTCTAAGGCTATAGAAGACAACTAAGACTAAACTCGTAAATTATTCACTCAAAACTCAAAACATATCAAAAATTCAACTAATTTGAATTTTACTCAAAAAGTGAAAAATCGAAGAGTAGATTATTTAAATCAAGCACTAAAAATAGAAGAATAAAAATTTTAAAATTTCAAAATAGCATTAATTTTAAAATTTTTGGGTCAACTAAAATGTAAGTTTCTCTAATTTACTCCTCTCTCCCACACTTAAAACGTAACATTGTCCCCAATATTAGAATTAAACAGGAGAAAAGATAAGATAAGAGTGTGAATTTTCTCCTCTCTCCCCCACACTTAGAAGGACACATTGTCCTCAATGTTAAAGAGAAAGAAAAGAGGAAATTTGAAAATTTGGGAATTATTATTATAATTTATTATATATATATGTGTGTGTATTATTATTATTATTATGATTTTTTTTTGTAAATTAATTAGAAATTGTCAACGAGAAGGCTTGAGATCAATAAAAATAGAAAGTCCAAATAAATATTTTATTTATGATAAATGAAAGGTAAATTGTTGATCAAATACATTAGAAAGTCAAAGAAAATAAAAGACTGAATGATCCATAAATGACAGAATTATAAAAGACAGAATAATAAAATGCAAAACAATAGCGAAAACTAAAACTACGCTAAAATTAGACTAATCCCTATTGTGTTCTAAATATTGTAGATATTTTATGCTTTTAACATTATCCAAGAGTTCTCTGAGCAAGTTCCGAATTGCAATTACTTCACGCAATAATGACTGGTGTGGTTCCTTGTCACTCTGTGTGGACGAGTTACTTGTTTTCGTCAGTGTTAGTTCGTATTTTCTTATTCGGTTGAGCCTCGACACTGGCTACTAGTCGTATCAAAGCGGGAACTTTTCAAGGTGTAGGCGGTATGAATCGTGTCCCATGAAGCGATACTACTTCCCTTAGCACTAGGATATAGGCATCAGGGATTGGTTCATCACCCTTTAGCCATGGTATGTCTGCTAGGGCAGCCAATTGGCATATGGTTTGAGGGAAGTAGAGCTTAGTTAGCCTCTCCCTTCCAAGACATAGTCATAACTGCTCGTGTATGATTTTTCCAAAGTCCACGAGGTAGCATTGGAGAATACAATAGGCCAAGACAGCTTGATCCACTGAGATGAGCTCATTAGGAGGACTTGGGATAATTCTAGAATCAATGATCCTATGGAGTAGTCTGACAGCGGGAGGTGAGTAGATGGTAGCGAATGAAGTGATTATGCCTTGGTCATTCTCAGCAGGATAAGAACCATCAAGGTATCGGTATATATGATGCCCAATGAATGCTTTTTGTTTTCGATATTTTTGGAAAGAACAATCAGGCACAGGCGGACAACCAAAAAAAAAGTTGATTGCGCTAGCGGAGCAATCCACATGGGTACCACGGACATAGACTTTATTGAGATTGGCAATATCGACACGGGAATAAATTTCCCGTGCCATGTTGAGACTGCCTTTGATAAGCGGTTGAAAGAAGGCTTGTATCTTTGCCTCTTGAATGGCTAAGATTACTTCTTCGATTGCGAGATCGGAGAAGTTGATACCTTTCTCAGCGTGAATAGGGAGATGACAGATAAAGTCATCGTGATAACACTTAGCTCGGATGCTCTTGAATTGGGCCATATCTACATATCAATAATTATAATTAGGGTAAATTCCACTTTAGTACCCTGTTCTATGGACCAATTCCACTTTGGTACTCTGTTCTTTTAAAACTGATACTTTAATACCCTGTTTTTTTCACAAATATCATTTTGGTACCCTGTTCTTTCAAAAGTGACATTTTGGTACCCTGTTCTTTGGACCAAGTGACACTTTGGTACCCTGTTCTTTCACTATTTTTACCCTATTCTATCTTTTTTAGGGTACCAAAGTGTCACTTGGTCTAAAGAACAGAGTACCAAAATGTCACTTCTGAAAGAACAGGGTACCAAAATGACAATTTTGAAAGAACAGGTACCAAAGTGTTACTTTTGAAAGAACAAGGTACCAAAGTGGAATTTACCCTTATAATTAATATAATTATCAAGGAATTCAGAATACTCTACGATAAACTATCTAGACACTACAAACTCTTTTCAAATCACCTCTAAACCTTATCCCGCAAACAAAATTCTAATTTGGGGTTGTGCTGTCATGCTGTGTCGCCGGCCCAAGAGCCGGCGCAAAACGTTTTGTGAAATTTTTCAAAATTTTTGACAGCAAGGCTCCAAGTTACCGTTTTGTAGACAAAGGTAAGTCCTAAAGTTTTTTTTGAGAAAGAAAACCTATCCTAGAAGTTCCTAGTGAATTTGAAGAAAAACCGTAAAGGCTTACCTTGGATTTGGAGGAAGACTTGAAAAGAGAGGAATTCAAACTCTCAAGAGAGTGCTCTAGGAGTTTTGGAAGTTTAGAGAGGAATTTTTTAGAGTTGTGAGAAGCCTAGAGGTTTGAGGGGGTATTTATAGGTGTAAAATCTAAGATATTCGTCAAATCTGCGCAATTTAAACTCTAGATTTAAATCAGATTTGGTAGAGTCCCATCAATATTAAACTCTCCAAATAATTTGACGTTGGGCCGCTAGATGTGCCGCCGGCTCAAGCGGCGGCACATAAACAAAAATTAAAATTTTTATTTCTGTCCTCTGGCTGCCAGACTCTAACTGAGAAATAAACTAAAAATACTAAGAATGAAAATTCTAGAATTTGTCTAATACAAATTCTAGGGTCCTAAGCTACGAATTAGGGTTTCGAGATAACCCTCTTCTTCCCCCACACTTACGCGGAAAACGGGTAAGTGGGAAGAAGGCATCGCGAAATTTCTTCAAGGTGGCCTGAAGGTTTCGTGGTGGATTTTTACGAAGTATCCGCCCATCCTTCGCATAGCAGAGATCCTTTGTCCACTTCGGTTGCTGTCCTTGTCCTTGAAGAGTGTGGCTCGGATAGGGTTTCGTACCACTTTCTTATTTTTAAGATTTATAAGTTTTATGCGTTGCCGATATCTTGTTTTCTTATTTATCCTAAACCGATGTGTTTTATACAATTTGTTCTTAAAGTAGTAATCTCGCATAATAATACGATATAATTCACTCTTATTTGAGATCATACCTTGTTTAGTGATCCTTGTGTCATCGGTGAATGATGATAGGAATTGTGCCCTAGGGCCAATCTCTTCTTATATATGTTATGAACATATGGATTAATTTATAGAGATAAATTAATGGTTTTCACATTATTAGCATGTTTACTGTGATTACGTCCATGATTAATTATACGATAATTAATCTAAATCTGTCCCTGATCGATTATTTTCGTGGGAGCGAAAATGAACTAAGATCAGCGTAACCTCAGTGCATGGGGATGCACGCATGCGATGCTAGAATGAGGTTATGGTGCAACTACGTAAGGGGTTACGAGTTGCTGGACTGACCCAGAGAGTCCTGCATGGGTTTAGTCATCAGCTTGCCTCTCTTGTACGCCTGTCACGACGCCTTAGACCTGAGGTCATCATTATTCCGGCGTTGCAGTTGTCAGACTTTGGCTTAGTCTAACGTTGCCCGTAGCAGGGTAGCCAT
>QANZ01025279.1:0-14248 GCA_003254925.1 Chamaecrista fasciculata | reverse complement strand
GGGGGGGGGGGGGGTTTATGTTTTCTTGTCTTTTGTGTTTGTTTGTGTGGTGTGCAGCTTAGGTATTGATGATGATTTATTCGTAATGCTGGTTATTTATTTTTGCACTGAACTTTATCTAATAGTGATGGTTAGAAGTTAAATATAGGGTTTATTTCAAGTTTTATTCCAAACTTTTTTGCACAGTTAGCTTATCAGCTTTTCTTAGGTGTAATTTGAGAGTGTTGATATGTTAGTTTATTGTGCTAGAAATTTAATTTATTTATTGAGTAATTGGTTTCTTAAAAACAAGATTATAGACCGTAGAGAGTGAGAGTCCTGGCTTTGCTAACTAAGTTCAAGAAAATAAATATATGAATAAATGAAATAAGTTTGTGGTAATAAAACACTCCGCTGCTTTGGCTGCTTAGTAACCAGGCGTATTCATGAGCCCCATGTTTATTCTTGCGTCACACAATGACTAAAGACATGAGTGTGCAAAGCACCTTGAATAAGTGACTTGCTGAGTAACCGGGTGCCTGCATCACAAATGTGGTCATTCGCATCAAAAGGTGAATGACATTTTAAGGAAGGTTTATCATCCACTGTTAAAAAAAAAAAGAAAAAAATATATGTAAATAAAGAGACCAAAAAGTATAAGTTTGGGGGTTTGTTTAAGTTGTTTATCTGAGTGAGTTTAGTTGCAATGTCAGTTGTTTTTTTTTTCTCTTTATTGGTCTTTGATATTGTTAATAAGAACTCAAGTACTCGGTTAATAAAATAAGTGGCCAGTGAAATAAGTTGATGTGTTGACAGTTTTGGGTGAGCTTAGGTGAAGTTGAGAATGCCAATCACACACACACTTGGAATTTGCTTTGAAATTACCTTATGTTTAATTGTTCTGATTGTTATTAGAAAGGTAAAAGGATGTGATGATAAATAGTCTTGTGTTCGGTTTGATGTTGACAAACAGAATATTATACTATAGTTCCAGTATTAAAGGAATACTAAGAGATAAAGGAGATATAACTCCAATTCAAACGCACGCAAAGTAGTTTTACCTATCTTTGAAAAGGGGACAGAGTAATTAATAGGCAGTGTAGAGGAGGGTAATACTACTAACATGTTTCAACTTTCGGAGTTTTTCCATGTCACAGAAACAATGAGGAAACGTCGGCATAGACATGGTGAACCTCGGATTAAAGACGATGTTGCCAGTTAGGATGCAATGCAAGCAGAAGCAATGTCCAAGTAACTAATAGAGCAGTGCTCGCAGATCCTACGAAGTAGATGTTCTTGCACCCACTATCATTTCCTTATTATAACTCTCACCATTAACATTCTCCACAATTATCTGTAAAAGGTCCTTCTCATTCTTATTCTCATTCTCATACTCATTCTTATTCTCCTGGTTTTGTTGCTTCCGATCATCCACAATCTTCAAGATCAACCTGTTGATAAGTCTGATTTTGACAGACTTTTAAGGGTTATTTTGATGATATTTTGATATTATATTTAAGATTATATCCCCAATTCCCTAATTTCTAGTTTTTCCTTCTAGATTATGAGATTAAATGGAAATATAATATTCTGTGTTTAATTCTTTATATTTGTAAATATCATGATGGATTTGGTGCTTATTTTATTTTTAATCTAACTTGCAGATCAAACTTCAAAAGATTGCCAAGATTCCATAGAATCAATTCCATGATTGTGAGATTAAAGGAAATTTTTGTGTTGCACAATTCTTGCCCAAGACTCAAATTCAACTGCTCAGTTTTGAATTGTAAATTGAGATATGTAATCTTTCAAGAAGAGTAGATGAGTAGCTCGAAATTAGGAAGGTTTAGAAGGAAATTGGGCTTAGGAAATATTATAAATTTCCCCTCCAGAGCTTTTAATAGTATCTCCACTTCCCCATTTTCTAACTTCTTTTGATATTTGTGCTTTCATGGCCCTGCGTGGCTAAACTTCTCTTCTTGGCTTAGGGTGAGTTTGGATTGGATGTTTTAACACTTGTGAGATCTTGTTCGTACATTTTCTTGTCTGATCAATTTATAATATTTTTCTTTCTCCTATTCTTCTTGTTTTAATTGTTTTCAAGTTAATTTTATAACTCATGGCCAGGTTATTCATTTAATTTGTTAACATAACAATATGTGTTCTTGTTGATTCGTAATTAATAAGTTCATCACTAAGTAGTAATTAAGATGGTCATACCATGTCAGGGAGAATAAAATCTAGCAACTAATTTCGTAAATTAATTGTTAGGGTCAATATCTTTCGGGTCTTAATTCTATTAGTTAGATTGACTTGTCGGTCGTGTCAGATTCATCTAGTTAATAAGTGGTTAAATTGGGTATGTTATCCTTTAATCAATTTTGAAGAAAGAGTGACTTCACTGTGTGATTTCGTTAACCTATTTTGATTTGATGAAACGATAATAATTTTGGTGTTGATGATCAAGTGTGAAATTCCATGAAAAACAATCTCAACCAAGTCCTCAATCAATTGGTAAATCCTA
Organism: Chamaecrista fasciculata; assembly: GCA_003254925.1. NCBI lineage: Eukaryota > Viridiplantae > Streptophyta > Magnoliopsida > Fabales > Fabaceae > Chamaecrista > Chamaecrista fasciculata. The sequence goes on along the minus strand of QANZ01025279.1, from coordinate 11,745 downwards.
TATTTTTATGTTCATTGAATTTCCTGAGTTCATTCATAATTCGTTGGTTTTGTTTAAGTTTTGTTCATAACTCTTGGGCAAGACTTATACACTGTATTCTGGTTTTTCAACAGTCTAGTTTCATTACTCTTGAGCAACATTTATCCTTGTGGACCGACTTGTTCTCACTTGTTTACTACTAATTCATTGTTGTGCATTTTCAGGTTAAATATTATTAGTGGATTCGGCAACCATCACCTATCCTCCTCTTTCTTTAGTTTCCACATCTTACAAGAGTGTATGAATTAATGAGCCGATCGGAAAACAATGATGAAGCAAGAAAAATAGAAAAAGGGTCAATATGGAATCATAATATTTTGGCAAAAGACCTGTTGGTTCCACTAACATTTGGAGTCAGTTTCAGTTATGCCCCCAACATTTGTTTTGTGTCAGAGTATAATTGACAACAATGTGAAACTGACTCCAAACGTTGGGGGCAGAGCTGAAACTGACTCCAAACGTTAGTTAGGGGCACCAAGAGGTCTTTTGCCTAATATTTTTTTGGCCAAGTGCAAATTTGGTTTCATATCTTTTGTTCAGTTACTAATTTGGTCGTGCATCCTTTTTTGTTGAATTTTTAGTGTCACATCTTTTAGTCAGGTTGGAGAATTAGTCACATATCTTTGCAAAAAGTTCTACCGTTAGTTCCACAAAGATATGAGACCAATTTTGCAGTCGACTCAAAGATATGAGACCAAATCAGCAACAAAAAATACAAGATTAAATTGGAAACTCAGCAAAAGATATGAGACCAAATTTACACCTTGACATACTTTTTTAATTATTATTTTTAGTATTTACAATAATCTTCAGTCTCGTATTAAAAGTGCTAATGTTAAACAAACTAATGATAAAAATATTTTATTAATCGTACAATGTACAACTTATTAATTAAGTTGTATTAATATTTAGCATAATCTCATTGACTTAAATATTTAAATTGACATTTTCCCTTATTTTTTTAAAATACAAAGTTATTAGAAACTTTATATTGTTAAGGATAAAATTAAAATTAACATAAAATTTGATATTGGATGTCTTCACTAAGCATATACAAGAGGCGGCACCAAGGTGCATGCTTTTTGCTGATGATATTGTCTTGGTCGGAGACTCTAAAAATGAAGTCAATGTAACACTTGAGAAGTGGAGACAAGCTTTAAAGACTTACAGATTCTGTAAAACAGAGGATGCAATGAAACTTGGAGATCATGAGTTACAAGAAATTGTAAGTTTTAAGTATTTGAGACAATAATGCAAAGTAAAGGGGAAATAGAAGAGGACGTTAATCACAAGATTCAAACATGGTGGATGAAATGGAAAAAAACTCCAGAGATTATCTGTGATAAAAAAAATGACGCTTAAACTAAAAGAAAAATTCTATCCAAATAATACAAATTTAGTGCAAATTTAAGGATCAAATAGTATAAATTTAATTTAAATTCAATTTAAATTCAGTGACCAAAAAGTATAAAATTAATTCAAATTTATTCTAATTTATTCCTAATAAATGTTATTTAAAAATTCTAATTATGATATAATTATTTTTTTATAATTAATATTATTCTCATGAATTGTTTTGGAGAATTTCTAAATTTGATAAACTATTAGTTGAGAATAAAAAGTCAAGGGCATATTTTGAAAAGTATTAAACATTTGCACGAATATCAAAGTTGAACCAAACACAAAATTGTAACATTCTTGACAATATTGCAAAATAATCATAGGACTATTTTAACTCATCCAAATATAGATTCTTATAATGTTGGGAATCTTATTCCTAGGAATCACAATTCCCAAGAATATGATTCCCGAAAATGAAAAAATAATTCGTGTACTAAACACCCACTAACTCAATTCAATTTTATAGTAAAAGTTTTGTTTAATTTCAACAATCTAATTTTAATATCTCTTCTAAGGTCATAGTCCCGGAATTTCTCATTATTCAAGTTTATTTATGAAACTTAAAATAGGTAGTATACCGAAACAAAACTTTGAACAAACTTGAAGAACCAAAATTAGACTCTAACCTATATAGACTAGATAGTATACCATTTTAATTTTTTAGAGATTAAACAATATATTTTAATTTTTGAATAATAAAATTCTCAACTTGGTGATCTTTCAAAAATTTAAATTACTAGTTTTCTCTCTCTCTCTCTCTCTATATATATATATGTCATAATTTATTTTGTTAGACTATGTATATCATAATTTTTCTCCTAGAATTTTTATATCATAATGTAAGAACACAAGTAAAATAATCATGTCTCACAAGAAAATTTGACACAGAAACTAAACAATTAAATAATTATACCAACCTTCTGCCATAGCTATTTGATAAAACTTGCAAGCAGATTTTCTGATTGACGAATTACTAATCGTGATGGAAACAATGCAAAGTAATCTCAAGTCAGGAACCCACTCACATAGAACTCTCAAGGATTAGCATCCATTCCCATCAAAGAGAATGCCCCTTTTATAGAGCCCAAGAATTGTAACCATCCACAAATATCTAACTTTCACATTAAACTAAAATAATGAAGATTTATAATTCATCAATTGTGGGCCATTATCTAAAAATGAAACTGACCCGAATGACAAAAGATAAAAAAAAACTCTTACACATAATTGATCCTAGCTAGTAGTATTAGTATGCGTATGTTTATTGGGCCTGGGAAGGTTTGGCGGCCTGGGATAAAGCTAACTCAATTACATATATGGGCTAGGGCAATGATTTAAAAGAGGGAAGCAACCGTCGATATACAGCCAAGAATCTCATTTTTTTTTATTGCCAATATTGAATCTCACTTTTATATGTAAAATATTATTTTATATAGATTTTGGGATGTAAAATTGAGATATAATAATGCAAAAGTGAGATCAAATAATGAAACGGCCCTCCCAACATTATTGTCTTTGGGGCAATGTAACGAGTAGTAGCCATGCTGGACGACTTACACAGAGTCAGCACCACGTGTCAAGAGGGTCCCAAGATGACTTGGCAACAAGGGTAGCAAATGAAGGAGGACAATCCATTAGGAGAAGTGTGCGCATGAAAAAGCCAACCTGGAAAGTAGCAGCAGGGAATTAATAGCGATATCGTTAGTGGTCTGGGCAAGTTTTGTATTGGAACCTTTCTCTCTGTGTCTCTCTTTCCTCATCTGACAGTCTCTCTCTTCTCTTTCTTCTCTGCTTTTCTGTATTCTGGGAATATTGGGACTGTGGATCTTAGTGATTCCATAGCTCTTGTTTCCTATTTTTGCTCAATAGCTGCATTAATCTAGTGGATATTTCTCTATTTGCTGTTTATTGTTATTTGCATATAACAATTTGGTGCTCTCGTTGAGAGTCTGAGCTACAATGGCAGATAATGATAGGGTGTCGACTTTGTCCTCACAAATGGAAAAACTCGTTGATCTAATGGAAAGAAGGGAGACCGAATACAGCACTCGCATGAACCGACTAGAGTCGAATCTTGAGACTGTTACCCGTGCAATGGAAGCTTTCAACGTCGGTATGGAGAGGATGAAGATGCTGGTAGTGCCGGAGTCACCAGTTTCCGCCGCCAAGGGCCCGACGGGCGCGGAGGGATCTTCGAATCATCAGGCTACAAATCAGTACCAGCCCTTCCACACCAAGAGTGTGAAATTGGATTTTCCCAGATTTGATGGTAGTGAGCCGTTAGACTGGATTTTTAAGGCTGAACAGTTCTTCGAATATTATAACACACCCGATGATCAGAGGATGACGATTGCCTCAGTGAACATGGAAGGAGCTGTAGTTCCTTGGTTTCAAATGATGCGCAAGAAACATGAGATATACAACTGGAGTACCCTTACAAAAGCGCTGGAAATCAAATACGGACCATCCAAATTTGAAGCCCCTCGAGCCAAGCTTTTTAAGCTATACCAATCGACCTCTGTTATTGAGTATCATCGCCAGTTTGTGATTTTGGAAAATAGGGCAGAAGGGTTGTCCGACGATGCCGTGCTGGATTGTTTCAATAGCGGACTGAAACCGGAGCTCCGCCGAGATGTTCTCGCACATTCTCCATCTACTTTGATGAGTGCAGTGGCGTTGGCTAAGCTCTATGATGAGAAAGGCGGTTGGGGAATGGGGCATAGTAGACAACGACAATCATCAGCTCCCTTCAATCCCTCAGTACCACTACTCCTGGGTCCTCCCCCCTCCAACACGAACTCGAAGGTGACTACAAAAACCACTCTACCACCATTACTACCAACTCCCAAGATGCCTCCTATTGCGCCGGTGAAGAAGATGACGGCGACAGAGATGCAATTGCGACGGGAAAAAGGGTTGTGTTATACGTGCGATGAAAAGTTCTCCTTGAATCATCGCTGCCCAAACAAGCATTATTATGTGCTTCAATTAGATGAGGGTGAACCCGAAATCACAGAAATCGACTCGCCGGAAGCAGCTGACAAAGTGGTGGATATACCGACGGAGCAACCAACAGAACATCATCTCTCTTACAACGCCCTCAGCGGCGAGTCTACGGTGGGCACGATCCGTTTCACAGCGTCGATCGCAGGCCAACAGGTTCAGGTGTTGCTCGATGGCGGCAGTTCTGACTCTTTTATACAACCAAGGTTAGTGAAGAGCCTCCGGTTGCCGGTCGAACCAGCGCCGCCGTTCAGGATGTTGGTGGGTAATGGACATTATCTCCATGGTGACTCTAGGGTGCGTGAGATGGAACTGGACATCCAGGGCAACAAGATCCGGGTTGCAGCCCACGTGCTCCCCGTAACGGGCTCGGATGTGGTTCTGGGCGCAACATGGTTGGCAACATTGGGCCCACACATTGCAGACTACAGTACAGGATCCATTAAGTTTTATTTGGACAATAAGTTTGTGACTCTAGTAGGGGAACAAAATGGGCCAGCCCAATTAGCTGAGTATCACCATTTGAAACGGATTAATGCCACTCATGCCATAGCTGAATTGTACACCATCGAATGGGCCACTCCAGTTGGGCCTAATTCACCCCTTGCTTCTTTGGCCGCTAATACACCTGAGGACTTAGTGAGATTACTTCACTCATTCGAACAGGTTTTTGATACTCCTCACGGCCTCCCTCCTCCACGAGCCTTCGACCACCGGATAGTGATACCGGTGGACATTCCTCCGGTCAAGGTGCGACCGTACCGGTACCCATTCGCAAAAAAAGATGCCATTGAGGAAATTGTGCGTCAAATGCTAATGGAAGGTATTATACAACCAAGTTCGAGTCCTTTTTCGGCGCCGGTGATCTTGGTAAAAAAGAAAGACGGCACGTGGCGATTCTGTACCGACTACCGAGCTTTGAACGCTGTAACAGTTAAGGATAGCTTCCCAATTCCGACTGTGGATGAATTATTAGACGAGTTGCACGGAGCGGTATTTTTCTCCAAGTTAGACTTGCGTTCGGGCTATCATCAGATCCTAGTTCATCCTGAAGACAGGCACAAAACAACGTTTAGGACTCATCAAGGACACTACGAGTGGTTGGTGATGCCATTCGGATTGACAAACGCTCCGGCGACATTCCAAGCGTTGATGAACTCAATTTTCCAACCTTACTTGCGAAAATTTGTCCTAGTTTTTTTTTTATGACATATTGGTGTATTGTTCGAGTTGGTCCTTACACTTAGAACACTTGAAGACGGTTCTGGAACTCTTAGCCGAGCATCAGCTGTATGCCAAACTGTCTAAGTGCCTTTTTGGTCAAAGGAAAACTGAGTACTTGGGACACATCGTGTCGGAAGCCAGAGTTGAAATGGATGCAAGTAAGATTACAGCAATCTTGGATTGGCCTCTACCGACCAATTTGAAACAATTGCGAGGTTTTTTGGGTCTTACGGGGTATTATCGGAGATTTATAAAAGGTTACTCTCTTGTCGCAGCACCCCTCATTGACCTGCTTAAGAAAGATGCGTTCCAATGGTCTACAACTGCCACTCTTGCTTTTCACAAATTGAAGGAATGCGTGACTAGTGCCCCTGTGCTTGTTTTACCAGATTTTTCCAAGATATTCTATGTTGATACGGATGCCTCAGGAATCGGTATAGGAGCTGTGTTGAGCCAAAACAACCATCCCATTGCTTACTTCTCTAAAAAAATCTCCGATCGGATGCAAAAGCGCTCGGCATACGCACTGGAGATGCTTGCCATCACTGAAGCTGTAGCCAAGTTCAGACATTACCTCATGGGCCATTATTTTGTGATCCGCACTGATCAAAAAAGTCTGCATCACTTGACAGAGCAAACCATCCAAACACCCGAGCAAGAGGAGTGGTTGCCCAAATTGATGGGATTCCGTTTCACCATCGAATACAAACCCGGCAAGGCCAATGTGGTTGCGGATGCACCGTCAAGGAGTTTTCACATGGCGCTATCAAACCCAATTTTTCAGATACTGAATGAGATTAGAAGTGCAGTGCGAAATGATCCTGAGCTTGCGGAAATATACAATAAATGTACTGAGCAACCCACTTCGGTGCTTCCTTACTCTATACGAGATTTAGTTCTTTGCTGGAAGGGTCGGATTGTTATTCCCCCAACAGCGACACAAATTCAACATCAGTTAATGTTAGAGTTCCATGCATCACCGATTGGGGGCCATGCGGGCATTAACCGCACTTTCAGTCGATTAGCAACTCACTTCCACTGGCCATCAATGCGCCGTGATGTGCAGGAATTTGTTCAGCAATGCATCGTGTGTCTGTTGGAGATTCTGCCCTAGGGCCAATCATTTTATAGATATGTTGTGAACATATCAATTAATTTATGGAGATAACTTAATGGTTATCATATTATTAGCATGTTTACTATGATAACAGTCCGGGATTAATTATGAGATAATTAATTTAAACTGTCCCTGGTCGCTCATTCAAGTGGGAACTTAAAATGAACTAAGACCAGCATGACCTCGGTGCATGAGATGCACGCACTAGATTCTGGGACGAGAGTCATGGTGCAATTACGTAAGGTGGTTACGAGTTGCTGGACATGACCCGGAGAGTCCTGCATGGGTTTAGTCATCAGCTTGCCTCTCCTGTACACCTGTCACGACGCCTTAGATCTGAGGTCATCATTATTCCGGCGTTGCAGTTGTCAGACTTTGGCTTAATCTAACGCTGCCCGTAACAGGGTAGTCATAAGGGCTAAGTACGGGTTTGGTTGATTGCCGTGCTGAGGAATGTGGACTGACCAAAATTGGGATTTTGTTCCCCATTAAATTGGGAGATATCTTACTGGCGCCCTCGATGAGTCTGTCCAGGAAATGCATGGCCGTGCTAGATATTGGGACTTACTCAAGGAGATTGAGAAAGTAAAGGTTTAGATCATGGATGACTTTCCCGTGCCTGGTCCATAACCAAGATATCGCAGAACAATAGGGTCGGTGCCATGGAGGTACTAAGGTTAAGTCGGTTTTGGTAAAAACCGATAACTCACGTGTTTTGGGTAGTCGTGATGGCTTGCTAGAGTCCGCTCACGACTTGTAGGTCATGGGGATGACTTACTGCCAACTTCACGTGGGGCCTGCTGGGTCACACACGAGCAGGAACAGGACACCGTTTAAAAGGGACACGAATTAGGGTTAATTCGTGGGTCACTCCAGTGGCACGATTTAAGACCAAGAGGAAATGTCTGGGACATTATGTCTTGTCTTAATTGATCTACAGTTGTGAAGTATTTAAATTTGTGAGACAAATTTAAATATAATAATTGTTAAATAATTAATGTGGATTAATTATTTACAATTAAAATATTAAGGAAAAATAATTCAGATAAGGTTCCTAAGAGTTAGGAGATTATTGAATTATAAAATTCCCTAATATTGGAGCATGAGGGTGGCGCCTCTTTTAGTGTTTAAATTAATAAAAATGTTTTATTAATTTAAGTCATGAATTTGAATTCAAAAGATTTGATGGAGATATCAAAAGATTTGAATTCAAAAGATTTGGATGAGATCTCAAATCAGGATCTTTGGTGAGTCATGACTTCCTAAGAGTTAGGAAGGTTTTTGATTTATAAAATTCCAAAGATAATTAGAGCAATATGGCGCCATCTTAGAGTATCTTTTGGGGAGATTTGATCTCTCATTTGATTCTCTAAGATTACGATTTGAATTTAAATTTAATATTATGGTAATATTATAATTTGAAATTCAAATTCATGAAGCCATTATTATTATGATTTAGAATTATAATAATGCTCTAAAATAATTATAAAAAGCCCTAGGGCTAGGCGCCTAGGAAAAGCATGGATGTGAGAATTCATTTGTGCAATTTTCATTCTCCTTGTTGAGAGAGATAGAAAAATCGCCACCTTCAAAACCCTAGCTTCCAAGTGAGGAAATTTTTGGTTCTCAAGAGTTGAGAGGAAAAATCGACTTGGCCTAAGAGTTAGGCAATTCGATTTATGGTAGCCAAAAATTAGGGTTTGTGAGAGAAGGAAGACAAGAAGGAGTTCTTGTGGGGAATTCTCCATTGCGCCACTTTTGGAGTTTGAATCAAGAAGGAGTTCTTGAGTTCAAATACACTGTAGATTGGTCCCTAGTTCTTTTGGAGAAAAGAACTGAAGGCTAGCACCATGGTGCCCGAAGAAACTGTTCGTGTGGATTACTGGCAGAGGGAGAACGCTAGGAGTGGGCTCCTCGGACACGCCTTGTTCAACCAATCGATTGAAACTCGTGAGGTATACCACTATCTATAAAAGTTTTAAATTCTACTAGCGGATCTGTTCGGGAATTTTAGGACCTAGCGTGTTTTATTTTAATTTTATATTTGCTTCCGCTGCGTTAGGCGCCTACAATTCCCAACAGTGTCAACGTGCCAAGCACTCACAGATGCACCCAGCGAGCCTCCTTCAGCCCTTACCGGTACCACAACGTGTGTGGGAAGATGTCTCTATGGACTTTATCACGGGGTTTCCAAATTCTCATGGGTTCCAAGTGATCATGGTCGTGGTTGATAGATTGACCAAATATGCTCATTTTTCTGCCTTGAAGTCGGGGTATACTAGCTTACAGGTAGCAGAAAATTTTTTTGACTCTGTCGTCAAACTCCATGGGCTGCCACTCACAATTGTCTCAGACAGAGACAAGGTTTTTACAAGCTCCTTTTGGTGGCATTTATTCAAATTGCAAGGCACCTCCTTACTCATGAGTTCCGCGTATCACCCGCAAACTGACGGACAAACTGAAGCCGTCAACAAATGCCTTGAAATGTACTTGAGATGTTTTGTGTATGACACTCCAAGGGCATGGTATCGTCACTTGGGCTGGGCAGAGTATTGGTACAATACCACCACTCACACTTCGACTGGTATAACCCCATTCAAGGCTGTCTATGGTAGAGATCCCCCAACCATCCTCCGCTATGTTCAAAACGAAGCTGATCCTGATGATGTGCGTCAACAATTGTTGGATCGGGATGCTCTGCTTTCTCGTTTGAAGATGCACCTGCTAAAGGCTCAAACTCGAATGAAAAAGTTCACCGATCGCCAACGCCGTGATGAGGAATTCCAAGTGGGTGACATGGTGTTAGTTCGTCTTCAACCATACAGACAACAATCCGTTCAGCTTCGCCGGAATGCCAAGCTCAGTCTTCGTTATTTCGGTCCTTTCCCTGTTATGGAACGCATTGGGCAAGTCGCATATCGCTTGCAACTTCCTGAGTCTGCACGGATCCACAACGTTTTCCACATCTCACAATTGAAGCGATGTCGTGGTGATTCTACACAGCAGTATGTTCCCCTGCCTCTCCTTACAAATGAAGTAGGTCCTATCATATCCCCATGCTCTGTTTTGCAGCGTAGACAGGTTTTGGTGGGAGATAATTATGAGTCGCAGGTTTTGATCGAATGGAATGGTGGCATCTCCCCAACATGGGAATCTGAAGCTACCATGCGTGACACATACCCTGCTTTTGACCTTGAGGACAAGGTCCATGCTAATGGAGGGGGAGATGTAACGAGTAGTAGCCATGTTGGACGACTTACACAGAGTCAGCACCACGTGTCAAGAGGGTCCCAAGATGACTTGGCAACAAGGGTAGCAAATGAAGGAGGACAATCCATTAGGAGAAGTGTGCGCATGAAAAAGCCAACCTGGAAAGTAGCAGCAAGGAATTAATAGCGATATCGTTAGTGGTCTGGGCAAGTTTTGTATTGGAACCTTTCTCTCTGTGTGTCTCTTTCCTCATCTGACAGTCTCTCTCTTCTCTTTCTTCTCTGCTTTTCTGTATTCTGGGAATATTGGGACTATGAATCTTAGTGATTCCATAGCTCTTATTTCCTATTTTTGCTCAATAGCTGCATTAATCTAGTGGATATTTCTCTATTTGCTGTTTATTGTTATTTGCATATAACAGGCAATTCTATAAAAATCTCGATAGGAGAAGAAAATTACTTTTTATTCTTTTCTCCCTCTTTGCCACATTCAAAATAAGAAGTAAACATAATAAAAAATATTGATCTGCCTCCATACATTAGATATCTGAATCGCATTGTCATTCAAATTTTGCGCTGGTGATATGTGTTGGGATTGCTTAAAAGTCCCACATCGCTTGGAGTAAAGCATGTGGGAGGGTCTCAACAATATAAATAGGGGCCTTGGGTTTGTTTTCTATGTACACCAAGTCAATACACTTTAAGCATTGTATTAGACTTATAAATTCTTCCCTCTCTTGTATTTAATTTGAGAGTTGTCCTCTTGTTGTTAGAGTGTGGGAGGTGTAGTCAAATAGTTGCTTTGAGAGAGTGTGGGTGTACTTGGTGTGAGGGTTGAGAGAAGATATGTGATGTAATAATTTTCACATAGTATTTTCTCTAGTTGTCTTTTGGCAACGGTCGTGGGTTTTTTTCCCGGTTTGGGTTTCCCACGTTAATTTCTCTTGTGTTGAGATCGTAGTATTATTCCATCTTGTTTCTCTATTTTAATTCTCTGCTGGGGTATTGTTTTTATGCCCAACAAGTGGTATCAGAGCCTGGTTCGGTGGAGTAATTTCTGAGTATGCTCTGTGGTTGCAGTGTTATTTGATCTTCCACATCAGAAAAGAATTATCCTGTTCTTCTTGAGAATTTTTTTTTTTGAGGTTGCTTGGTTATTGCTGGGTTGCTAGAAGGAAGTCTAAGTAATTCTGGCTAAGGAAAGATTTGGTACTTAAGTAGTCCATTTGTGACTCACCTCTCTTTCCTGGGAATTACTGACAGACTGTGTTCTAGTATACAGTTGCAATGTCAAGTTTTTCAAGCGCCGTAAAATTTGATATGGAGAAATTTGATGGAATGATCAATTTTGGCTTGTGGCAAGTTCAAGTCAAGGATGTGTTGATACAATCAGGGTTACACAAGGCATTGAAGGGGAGAGTTTCCAGCAAAGGTTCTGAAAAGAGTGGTTCAAGTATGGGTGATGAAGAGTGGGAAGAGTTAGATTTAAGAGCTGCAAGTGCAATTCGGATGTGTTTGGCTAAGAATGTTCTTGCAAACGTGCAAGATATTTCAACAGCCAAGGAGCTTTGGGAGAAGCTTGAAGAGTTGTACCAGTCAAAGGGTGTCTCAAATCGGTTGCTGTTGAAGGAACAATTTTATACTCTTCGTATGGATGGAAATACAAAGATATCTGATCATCTAAGTACTCTTAATGGCATTTGTTCTTAACTGGAGTCCATTGGAGTTAAGGTTGATGATGAAGATAAGGCT
>QANZ01025277.1:61385-71499 GCA_003254925.1 Chamaecrista fasciculata | reverse complement strand
TGGCATATGGAAGTGTTATAATATTCTCAGCATTGGTATTTTAGCTTCAAAAAATAGTTTGAAATTACAAGAAGTCAAGCCTAATTCAGGCCAACACTATTAAACAGTTATGAATCTTTGCTTGTATACCATTTATTGGTGTCCTAAAATTAAATGCACAGACGTTGCATAAAACGAGGAGGTGGAGCAATTAATGTTTAATTTATTAGCACTATGTTGGTTGGAGAAATTTTTGAATGGAGTTATAGTTTATTAATTTCACAAAAAGGCACCTTAAAAGAAAAAACTAAACAACAAATATTACGAGAAAGCATAGAGAGTGGAACCATTGGAAAAGTTAACTCCTTGTATGAACATAGTAGGTTTTTGCAATTTTGTAAATTTTAAAATATAAGTTATATCGATGTTAAGATGAATGATAAACATGTTTATTAAAATCATTATGATAATATAGATATTACACTGAAAAATGATAAGTAAAGCGATGCAAAAACTCCTTTCTTTAGTCATAATAAATTTAAATTGAAACTAATTGAAGTGACTCTCTCCCTGTTGATCTAATTTCCCAGAGCAAAATGATCATAGCTGTTTACCTAATTATTCCCTTAATTGGTGATGGTTAAATAGGGTTTGTTAGATAGCTTATTAGGTGCACTTGATTTTCAAGGTAAATTAATTGATAAACTTACAAAAACAAAAGATCAAAATTATTATAATTAGGATACAATATTGCCTCTCTCTTGATTTAGATGTCTCTCTTACATAAATTATTAATTTAATTTAAAAATAAAGGTGACCTAAGTTTTCTATCAAATAATAATAATGTTATCATTAAGAATACAACTTATTGAACCATAATTTAAAGTTTCATTTTAATATTATTTGGTTTGTTCTATAAATCATAAATCGCGCCCCTTTCCTAACTCCCACCATAAATTTGATTTATTTTAAGTGTTACAAATAAATATTGACTAAACTACTAAATTGGTCCTTGGATTATTAGCTCGCTGACAGATTGGTCCCCAGATTATCGAAATTGACAAATAGATCCCCGAATTTTACAAACTTTACTCAAATTGGTCCTTCCGTGAAATCTGCGTTAGTCAACTCGCTGGCGTGGCCATTAACAGCTGACGTGGCACGTTAAGTTGGCGTTTTTTTTATTGTTTTGAATTTTTTTGTTAATGCTAATGTTGCACTAAATGCACAGTCGGCGTTTTTTTTTAGTAACGTTTGTAAAATTCGGAGACCTATTTATCAATTTTGATAATCTGGGGACCAATCTGTCAGCGAGCCAATAATCCAGGGACCAATTTAGTAGTTTACTCAATAAATATTAGTCTATATTAGTTAGCTAAATATATATATTTAGTACTTGTTATTTTGTATAAATGATAAATGTAAAAGCATATACATCTAAACAAGCACACTTCTTTTCTTGTGAAGAGGTCAATGTAATACGAAAACTGATTTCAAAAAGGAATACAAGTTTTCTAGAAGAAAAGAGAATATGACAAATCTTTTGAAAGGAAACGTAAGATAAATAGAGATATACAATTCAATATAGCTTTGACATAGAGGCATAGGTTAATCATGATTTACAATTATAATAATACCAACCTACTAGAATTATCACACTCAATTTTGTTCATATCATACAAGTTAAAAATTTACCAAATATCTCTCTCTGTCAATTTCTGTTTCCTTTTATGTCTGGAAATGGTAGAAGTAAGCAGGGCAGGTTGTGCCATTTCATTTCATGAAAAACAGAGAGACATATCAAGTACTCTAATGCTAGCTCTTATTTTTTTTTGGTATTGATCATCATCAGTAAGTAATTTTTTGTTGACTTAAAGATTTAAAATTTCTATATTCTTAGAGATAAAATTCAAATCAGTGATATTTAATAGATGAATCCCTAATAAAGAACTTAGCTTCTTGAACTGTTCCTATGTTGGACCTAAGTCTAATATTGGGTGTGTAAAATAAGTCCACATTGCCTGCACAAAAGAGATATGAGGGTTGAGGTTATTTTTGGTACTTTATTTTATTAATTATAATAATTAATAAAATATTTTATTAATTATTATAATTAAATAAATATTTTATTAGATCTATTATATATATATATATGAGAACCCTAGTTTCTAAATCATGAGCAGCCTCTCTCTCTCTTGTATAGTCTCTAACTTTTCTTCTGCTATTCTGTATCCCTCTTTGTGTGACATTGAGGAAGATTTCGTTTAATCCTGTGAGAGTGTCAGTTTCTAATCAGTGGGATACCGGAATATCTCTTCAGGACAGTGTCCTAGAGACGCGACTCGAAATTATTGTATGAAATCCCCAACAATCTGAAGAGATATTAAACCTATATTTTTCTACCATCTTCGCCGATCAAAAATCGTTGTCTCTGCCTCACAATATTATAAATCGATGGTCAAAGACGCCGTAAGCGTCCAAAACCCTAATCATCATTCACCTCTATTTCATTTCCTTGCTGCATCCAAATTTCGATTTGTTTCTATGATTCGTATTTCGCGATTTTAGCTCTAATTCTGATTCCCCCTACCTGATGATGGTGATGATCAATTTTGGCTTTGAGTTCGATGTTTAGCAAAGTAATTCGACCGATGCTCCACTTTGACTTGGTTGATTTGAGTATAATGATTATTGCTGGGGCAGCTTGCGTTAGCTTCTGTGGCTTTGCTTGTTGATTATCCGTTGTTGTTGCTGAAGATTCTGTACTAAGTAATTGGGCTCGAGGATATGGATTTAGTCAATAGTTGCAAGGGTCAAATGGAAGTATGGAACAAAACCTACGGTTCCGCACAGTGCATCGCTCGCGGCTGTAAATTGAAGGCAATTGGAGACGATGGGCATTCCAATTTAGGGCATTCAAATTAAAGCTAAAATGGGCCAGATCATTTGTGGCCTGAGAGGTATGTTTGATTAATTAATAATTAAATTGAGAGTCATCATATACTCGAGCAGTGGAAATATATGTTTGACATTAGATTTAATATTGTGCTTGGAGAAATATGTTTGATTTATTTTATGATAAAAATTATGGGCAATCTGATTACAAACCCATTGAGTCTAATACCAATGTTATGTGAAATATAATTGTTATGTGTGTGATATATCAGAACATCATAAATTGTAATATTTAATGAGAGCTAGTGAAAATTATCAAGTGTGATAATCCTCTTAAATCAAATGAAAATTTGGTTTATAGAGATGTTGACAGTAATAATAAAATTATTATTACAATGCTCTCTGATTTTTTATTCATATCTGATATGGAAAAATGGGTGATAGATCGTGGTGCTACAAGGCACATTTGTTCTAATAAAGAACTGCATTCCTCCTTTGAAAAGAAGGGGATGATAAAATCTATCTTGTTGATTCCGGAACTACCAAGGTTCTAGGAAAAGGAAAAGTTGTGATTAATTTCACAACGGGAAAGAGTTTGCAACTAAATGATGTTCTATATATATCCACTGTGAGAGAAAATTTAATTTGTGTTGCTCTATTAGTGAAAACTGGGATTAAAGTGTCATTTAAATCTTATAAGATTATAATGACAAATAATAATATTTTTTTGTGGGAAAGGGTTATTGTAATCAAGATCTGTATATTTTGAGTGTTGATAAAATATCAATTAACTCAGTCATTTGGTTATTTGTTGTTATATTATTTTATTTTTATGATAGAATGAATAAACATTACAGATGAGTTTGTACCTGTCGTTTATGGTTTTTGGCAAATTCATTTTTAATGTGCAAAAATTGCATCCTATAAATTATTTATTTTGAAAGAATTGATGGGTGTTTTGCTTATTAGGTCTGGTGCTTATAATAATTTATGGGGTGAAGTTTTGTTATATGTTTGTTCTCTACAAAATAGAATTCTTCGTAGGAAAACTGGTAAGACACCTTACGAGTTATGGAAAGGTTTTGTGCCTAATTTGAAATATTTGAAAGTGTGGGGGTGTCTTATTAAAGTTTTATTACCTATTTTAAAAGAGAAAATTGAGTTCTAAAAATGTTGATTGTGTTTTATTGGTTATGCTCAAAATGGTGCTGCATATAGATAAGACACCTTATTAAATGGATGTGAAAACTGTTTTATCTAAATGGTGATTTAGATGAAGAAAACTTTTTATGATACAACCTGAAGGGTGTAGTATTGCTGGTCAAGAGAATAAAATATATAAATTAGTGAAGTCATTGTATGGTTTAAAACAAGCACCCAAACAATGGCGTGAGAAACTTGATCAAGTTTTGTTAAGTGGCAATTTCTCTTCTGTTGAAGTTGAAAGATGTGTTTACAATAAAGTTGTAAATGATGATTGTGTTATTATATGCTTGTATGTGGATGACATCCTAATTTGTGGTACAAGTATGTGTATTATACTTGAAATAAAATCTTTTCTTGCTTCTAATTTTGATATGAAAGATATGGGTGAAGCAAAACTGTTTTTTGGTGTTAAAATCATAAGGAATGAAAATTGTATCTTACTTTCTCAAGAACTTTATATTGAGACGATTCTGAGAAAGTTTGAACAATATGATAGATCTCCTGTGAGTACTCCTTATGATTCTAGTGTGCAATTAAAAAATAGAGGAGATCTTGTGGCTCAATCTAAATATGCACAGATTATTGAGAGTCTGTTGCATTTAATAAATTATACCAGGCCTGACATAGCTTATGCTGTGTATAGATTGAGTAGATATACTCATTGTCCAAACAATGAACGTTGGGAGGCCTTGGTAAGATTAAGATATTTTAGAGATACCATAAACTATGGTATACTATATAGTGGATTTCCCGCTGTATTAGAAGGATACAGTGATGTTAACTGGATTTCAAATTCAGATGAGACAAAATCCACTAATGGCTATGTGTTTATGTTTGGTGGTGGTGTTGTCACATGGATGTCAGCCAAGCAAAGCTTTATAACTAAATCCTTAAGGGATTTTGAGTTTGTTGCTTTGGAGGTGGCTGGAACTGAGGCTGAGTGGTTGGAAAACTTCTTAGCAAATATCCCATTAGGTGACAAACCAATTCCATCAATTTCATTACACTGTGATAGCCAATTAGCGATAGCTATGGCTAAAAATAAGACCTTTAATGGCAAAAACAGACATATTCAATTGAGACACAATATTGTGAGGCAGCTGCTAAAAGATGGTGTAATCTCAATTGATTATGTAAAATCAAGTGTGAATCTTGCGGATCCGTTAACGAAGCCTCTTGGGTGGAAATAAAATTTTTGAAACATCGAGGGGAATGAGATTTAAGCCAACTTGAAATTAACTACGATGACAACCCAACCTTTGTGATTGGTGATCCCATGAATAAGGTTCAATGGGAAGAACAAGTCGTCTGTTAATTCTGGTAGCACTAAATTAAAATATCCCTTCCTATGGTGTGTGATAGTGCTATACTGCATTTTTGGTGAGGTTGTACATAGGGCTTAATGATTTCATATTCCTACGGGATCGTGTATAAGTGCAGATACACTTTATTGAAATCACCTCGATGAATGTGGAGTGGGGCCGCTCCTATGAGATTCTGGCGAAATCTCTAGAGCATTCATTATGAAACAGGCACGCGCACGGCCGTTGTAACGCGCAAAAACGTCGTTAATAGCAGAAATGTGGGGGTATAGTCTGACTCTTAATGCCTCTAGTATACAACAAGAGTAGTTGGTTCATAGAAGCAGGCTTCACTGANATTATATATATATATATATATATGAGAACCCTAGTTTCTGAATCATGAGCAGCCTCTCTCTCTCTTGTATAGTCTCTAACTTTTCTTCTGCTATTCTGTATCCCTCTTTGTGTGACATTGAGGAAGATTTCGTTTAATCCTGTGAGAGTGCCGGTTTCTAATCAGTGGGATACCGGAATATCTCTTCAGGACAGTGTCCTAGAGACGCGACTCGAAATTATTGTATGAAATCCCCAACATCCTACACACGCTATACCTTAAACTCAGAAAATTACAAACATCCCTTTGACTATCTTCTCTCTCAAAAGTCAAAACTCTCCCACATATCTCGTTCTTCTTCCTTTCAATTCTTCTGTTTTGAAATCTCTCTGCATGAAACAGATTCCTCTGTTTCTTCCACATTTCATTCAATGAAACAGCCTCAAGCGTCTCTTCTCTTTTAAACGACGCAGTTTTGTTGGACAATTTTTACAGCTTAAAGGAATTGATCATTAAATGGGCCTAAAAAATTCACCAAGCCCATTTGCAGGGGTAGAAAGAAAAAAGAAAGAGAAAAAAAACCCTAATCATCCATGGCGGCTGTGAGTATCATTTTCTAACAAGCGTAGCATAGCATTTCTTCTCGTCTCGTCTGCCATGGCTGCTGTGAGTATTTTCTTTGATCCATATTGTTCTTGTTTCTTAATTTTACTTCTCTGAATTTCGAATGATCTCGAGCTCTCATGGATAAAT
Organism: Chamaecrista fasciculata; assembly: GCA_003254925.1. Classification (NCBI taxonomy): domain Eukaryota; kingdom Viridiplantae; phylum Streptophyta; class Magnoliopsida; order Fabales; family Fabaceae; genus Chamaecrista; species Chamaecrista fasciculata. Next base: position 65,028 of record QANZ01025277.1, on the reverse strand, counting down.
GGTTTCTCCGTATAAAGTTATCGTTTTTCTTTCTCAAAGTCTTCCTTATCAGAGTGTGGGATTGGTTCTAGTTGTAAGCGGTGATTGTGATGTGTTTGGAAAAATGTTCCACCGGATTATCCCCTAGAGAAGAACACGACTTAGAAGCCCATTTCAAATTCCTCCTTAGATCTTCAATTTTTTTATATGTGGTGACTGCTTCAGCCACAATTTGTGATTAAGATACAAGTTTTGTCTAGTAAGATATTCTTCAGGTTCGAATTTAAATCTACAATTAGGTTATTCTAAAAGATTAAGTGGTCTTCAATTGGTTATTTTTGTCATTAGATATATCATAAAGGGGTTATATGTTCTGTTAGCTCAATCTGGTTCTTAAATTAGTTCCAAGTTCATCTTGAAGAAGAAATCGTTGCATAATTTGTATTGTGTTTCCTGATGGATAAGACTTTCCAAGTGAGATTGTTAAAGAATCTTAAGCTTGGCTAGATAGTCACGACTCTTTAAGACGCTACATTGCACATTACAAATGTGGAGGGAGTAAAAATTTAGCTTCTCATGCTCATCCTGCATATATATTTTTTCTCATGTGTGAGTGTGATATAAGAGAATAAAATCAAATTATGATAATGTGATAATGTTATTCAATGTGTCTGCTGCTTCATCGAATACAATTGACCATCACAAATTCACAATTATGATATCGCGTCTGTGAGATTAGTTTATGTTTATTTGGTTCATTTTGTTATTATGATATTATTAAACTTGCCTTCTATTCTAACTATGTTTCCCCTCAAAATCTGCAGACTATACCAGTTAATCCCAAGCCCTTCTTGAACAACTTGACTGGGAAGCCTGTGATTGTAAAACTAAAATGGGGAATGGAGTATAAGGGTATGATCCTAATCAGTTGTTTTTATGATTTTAGTAATTGGTACTTAAGAATTTTAATTTTAATTTAATTTGTTTTTCAGGTTTTCTCGTATCAGTTGATTCCTATATGAACTTGCAGGTGCATTTCTCTATCAATTTCAATTATTGAATGTTTGTTCTTGTTTATTGAATTATTTTATGTGGCCAGTGGCCTTGTAAGCGAAGTTCAAAACATCATATTTTACCTGCTCTCATAGAATAGGACTTGACCAGTGGCTCAATCATCAAATAACAGCGCAAGACAATTTGTGATGTCGAACTCAACCACTATTATTTACAAAACTGAAGGTGAATTGAGCATAAAAGAAGAAAGAGGATTGAAATTGAAATGAAAATAGAATAGCTTTAAAATATTTTGTCAATGGAATTTACAACATTGAAACTAGTGGCTCATTGACAAAGAAAACTGACTAGATAGAAGAAATTGCTTTACAAATCAAATTCCAAAAGCAAACACTGTATCCTTAATGACGTAGAAAACCTTAAGTAAGCAAAATAGCCATATATCATCCCCAAAGCTGAGAGGAACACATGGTGCTGACTCATATGGCTCATGACTGCTTTGTTGTCTGTAGATATCAGAATTGTTCTTTTTTGGCGGATTTAATGAATTAATATTCAAATTGTTTGACACATGTACATAACCTCTATAAATGTTTATATCTAAGTCAAACTTTTTTTGTTTAAGTGTTACATTTACAGACAGATTTGAGATTAAAGTTGCTAACTTTGATTTTCATGTGAACTTTATCTGCAGCTTGCCAACACTGAAGAGTACATAGAAGGACAGTTTACAGGAAATCTTGGAGAAATTTTAATCAGGTACCTACCTGTGTTGGTGATACTATTTGTTAGTAGCTTTCATCTTTTGCTACCACTTGTAAATAAAAGCTCAGCATATTGCCAATATGTCAACGTTTCTCTTTGATTTCTAATACAATCCGTTTGCTAGAAGACAAGGTATGTGGCATTTAAATCATGTAGCAAGTTAGACAGCACAGAATGAGATAACGAAAAGGCTGGTAACCTGCCTTCATTCCGTTCAAAACCACCATTGTATCTCATGTCCTCATTATTTCATTCCTTATTGCATTTATATTATTAGATATTGAACAATCAAATACAAATTAAGGAGGACAGAAAATGCAAGAGTGGGTTGACAAAAAAATAAAGAGTAGAAAAATTCTCTTAAAAAAATAGAGTGAGAGAATGTTGTGAGGGAAGAGGGACATTTTGGCGTTGTTTGTATATCAGAGATCAGACTTGTATCAAACTATCACACATGACTCTAGAAACCAAGTATGTGTAAGTGCTCCTTGGTCTTGTCTATGAAGATCTCAACCTGAAGAGGTTGAATTCATCTTTGGATTTTTTTTGAAATTTGTATTAAAGTATTTTTATTACCATACATACAAATTTTGAGAGTAATTCTGATATTTTTAGGAGGTCAAACTAACCATGTCTAAATTCTCATTTTATAATTTTAGGTTGTTTGAATAGGTCATTAGCCTCTTTAAAAAGTGTACAATTAATTGTTTAACTGGAATATCAAGTCTTATTTCATTCTTTGTATTTCTAGATGTAACAATGTTCTCTACCTTCGTGGAGTACCAGAGGATGAAGAAATCGAAGATGCTGAGCAAGACTAGAATGATAGATCTGCAATGTTGTTATGGCCTAAACAAAATTTCTACTCTCTTTTTCTTGCGTATTCACTCCTGCTGTCTTTGCTGTACTTATTGATGTAGAGATTTGGATCAATGGCACACTAACTTCTCTGCTAATTGGATGCCAATGCACAAATGTTGTTGATGTGACTGCTAATGGCCTCTTGATATGTTTCAATTTTAGATGTTAAGTATGTTTAGATGGCTTTTTAAACAACTATGTATGAAGCATGGCCATTTTTTTTATATGCTTGAATGACACTTAAATCTTGTGGTTGATTTTACCTGTACAAACGTTGGAGAGTAGGGTCTAGTATCATTATCTCTAGTCTTGTACTCAAAAAAAATATTATCGTTGTCTTTGGATTTATATTCGCGATGATATCAAATTCAATCTCATTTTTGTATTTGACGAATAGTTGAATTTTGCATCTAAATATTATTTAAGTTAGATTGAAAGGGACTTTGGGTCACATATTAGAAAGCAACCTTCATTTTGGTGACGCTTTTTGTTTAGTAGTGTATAAAATTTAATACTCATGTGTTTAAAAAGTTCACAGCTGGAAATTCATAAATTAGGTGGTGCATAGTTAACATAAAAGTGGACCAATAACACTTAATGCTTCTATTTATTATTTTTAGCACCTTTAGTGACAGAGATTCTACTATAATTTCATATAAATAATAATAATAATAATAAAAAGGCTGTGGAAGTTGGAGTCATTTGGCAGTTGATGAATATGTGGACTTTTTTGGACGGCAGAGATAACGCTTGAGGATTTTGTTTTATTTTTTTTATATATATGAAATAGAGTATCTGATCGTTAAGAGGTTGCATATACGATGTATTATTTTGAAGTATATATGAATGGAGTCAAATATTTATACTAAATATAATATATATTTATGCAATATTTCATCATGACAAGTATGTATTAGTTAAACTTCGCCAAGAATAAGAGAGAAGTTGTTGAGGAATTAGGAGTATCTTGATCACATTAATAAAGGCTGCTTAACAGCTTAAGTTTAAAAAAAAAAAAAAAAAA
>QANZ01025277.1:46684-60584 GCA_003254925.1 Chamaecrista fasciculata | reverse complement strand
AACCTTTCAGATTCTAACATAAATAACAGGTTACAACCTTTTATAAATGAACATTCATATCTGTTTAAAAGTGAACAATCATGTCTCTTCAGGATTAAACTGAATTCTCTATAAATAATGAATGTTCATGACTGTTCATGAATGGGCACTTCTCTGTTTATAATTCGAATTAATTAATTAATTAATCAATTCAAAAAAAAAACAATAATTAAAATTAATTATTAGCCAAAAGCCCAATTGCCCCAAGTGGTCAAGTGCCCATCTTTGACATATATATATATATATGTATATATATAATTCAATTATTATAAATGACTTAACAATCATTTATATACTCTTCTCAATTCTATAACTTATCCAATGTGAGACTTTAATTACTAACTATACTAACAGTATCATCCACAAAAAATGTTGATTGGCAAATGCTCTTGTATCATCACCTTCTTGCCAGCAACAAAATCTGATACGGCAACAGAGAATGCATTTTTATACTTTATACCATTAATGCCACATTTACAAAACCATATGGAACAAATTACAGACCAGATACTTAATAGGGATTCTTGTTTGTTGTGTGACTTAGAGATCAATTCATATGGAACATAATTCATGAAAGTAGACAAGATACTTAATATTATCACTAGTTTAGTAAAAGTGGATGAACAAATTACAAAACCAAGAATTAGAATTCTGAGACAATCTTTATCCAATAATGGACTATAGCAATATGTATAATGTCCTCATGTGAGCACTAGCAATGCGCAGTTACAAATCATTCTAGATGCTGAATTAGATGCTCCATATTTAGAATGCTTCAGAGAGAAAAATATTGGGTTTGAAAGCAAACAATACCTTTGTTACAGACCATGTCATTAGATTCCGATGAACTAGTCAGATCATCAATTAAACTTTAATCTCAAACAGAAGCAATCAGCAGTAATATTGTTTTAACTCATTCTGCCAGTGAGTTAACTATGTACCAAATAAAAGGTAATTTTATGGGTAGCTGACAGGGGCCACATTTATACAAATTAAAGCATATGAAATAGAAAGGACAACACAAGGAAGGAAACGAAACAGAAGAAGCAGGTTTGGTACTGTGCACAACCATTATAGAAATTTTAAAATATATGTTATGAAAAAAAATTACATTTTCTTAAAAATCATTTTGATTATTTTTCAATTTCAAAAAGATTTATGTATATTTTTAAATTAAAGAAGTTAACACTTTCATAATTTAAACATTATTAAAGGGAAGGAAGGATATTTATTTTTCTTATCAAGTAATAATTAGAGTATATTGTGTAATTTTAAATGTTATAAGATATCACACAAAATACTGTATTGTATAAAATTTTAATACAATCCTGTTTTATCCTATCTATCTTGATCCTATATAATACTGTCAAGCTTTATCCTATACATTAATTATACCCAACAAGGCCTAAGACTCTAGATAATGATAAGCTCAAATTCTTGAATAGGATAAACTCCTAAACCATCATGAGGTTTACTAAGATAGGTTTATTAACAAGTTCAATAGCTTCAACTGTCCCACTCTTTGACAATGCAAGAAAAACCATTGTTTAATTCTTGACGCTTAAATAAACCTGAAGCCACGCCATGCCTATTCACCTATTCACAGAAGGGTTATTTGTGTAGTTAAAAAGTGTTACAAAAAGGTAAAGTGTATAGAGTAAGGACTCGGCTAGAATTTGGATCCTGTTTGAACACTTAATTGCAGATATAAAATCAACCAGGTGAGGAAGTAAAGCTATGGCCTCCAAAAGCAAGTAGAGCAAGACCATACTTATATAATCCAACCAGAATTTGGAAACATTTGGCCTTTCTGCTTGATTTCATCAAATATATTATTGTTGCCAAAGCAAAAAAGATCCTCAACATCAATAGCAATTTTACCCAATAATACCTTGAAATCTGCACCATAAGATGAGCTGACAGCCATATGAATTGACGAGTAGGATGGAAAGCAATAGCAGAAATATGAGCATCCCTGAGAACAAGAAGCAAAATCATCAACTCCACTCCACTTTATATTAAGTGACATTACACAACCAAAACTCTATAATGGTCATTGAATAGCATAACAACCACACTACAAAACACTGGGAGAACACATAACTATAAGCAAACTTTCTAAGACTTTCTACTTTAGTTGCAGCAACAATCAAGGGACAAACCTGTGAGGTTCATAAATAATGGTGGACACAGAAAATCTTTTGTCATCTGAATCCAATTCCCAAAATTTCAAACAAATCAGACCTCCTATTCCTTCCTCAGAAAGCTTAACTTCTACAGTACCCATCAGAGAACCATCAAGGGAGAGCTCTATCAAGTCAACTACCTCCTGTAACCAAAAGTATCTTAACGTTCCATTCAATCACTGATCAAGTCTATATCATTTTAAGATGTGAGAATATTTATCTCATGCAATTATAAATTACAACTTTCCAAGTAGTTTTACATACCGTAATCTCATCTCCTGGCTGATGATTTCTTTCACAGACTTGAACCTGTGAAAACAGAAAATATAAACATCCTACTTGTTTTCTTATAATAACCAGAGTATTCTTATATGAGATTTTTTGCTTGTTAATAATGGACATTATCATAAAATTAAAGTAATAATAAATTAATTCAACAAATGAAACCAAAAACAAAAGGAATGTAGAATTTCCTTTCAGCATAATGACATGAATCTGAAAGTTAAGGAATGAGTGTTATACGGAGTACAGATCAGTAAATGCAAGGTTATCAATTGTCATGTTATTAAAAATTGCAGGGTTAAAAGATCAAGATGAAAAAGCTAGGTAAAGATTCTTGACAGTGACACAAGCACCACAATAAAAGAACTATACAAATGCTCTCCTTTCTAGTGCCAGGCAAAAGGTTAACAAAAAAATATCAAGGGAAGAAGCTAAAAGCAGAGATTCTCAGCAAAATAAAAAGAAACTTCACTGGTATCTTCTACGCTAATGCATACAGTAAGAGGCAAGAGGTAATTTGCTACAAATTTCTGGATGAGTTTTATTAACACAGTTTTTAATGAATCAGCCTGAGTTTTTTAATGTCAACATCCTTATATACTAAAATCAAGTGATAAGTGCCCTTAGTGGAAAAAGTATAATAGCCATTTAACAAGTTCAATAGAGCAAACTTGAAACAGCATATTAGCTCGTAAAGTCCACGATCCGCAAACAAGCTGTAAAATTGCATGCTGTAATTCTCTGATTGTACAGCAACTAACCCAGAACTGCAATCAAAAGCTAATCTGCCTGCAATACCTCCACATGTTTCCTTGGAAGACAAAGGCGGCTGAAAAATAAGCACAAAGGTTAAAAATCAAGTTTGGCCATGTCAATTTCAGCAGTCCAAGTGATGTAGGAACAAAAAATATCAACGTTCTCAAGACAAACTCATTTCAGTTTACCAAATAGAGAAACTCTACCATCAAGTAAAAGCAAGCAGAAATATAAGTAACCCATCAATATGTCTTTACTGACAGCTTATCTAGAGAGTAAGAAAGAAATAGCAACTCAATCAAAGCACAGTGAGAATTTTGAAGGAACCCAACAGCCAAGAGTGACATCAGTTCAAATAGCTTCTAACACGTCTTCTATGTTTCAACTAAAGTCAGACTTATTGATTTCTAAAAATGTTCATAATGTAGTCTAATAATCAGCATTGGGGGCTATTCAAATTAAAATTCTTCCAGTTACATCACCTGCAGCAACAATTCTCGAGCAGTCAAGGTTTTGGTATGATGTAGAGTAATCTTCTTTAATGCAATAGAGTCAGAGTCTGCTGTAGGAACTTTCCATATATGAAGCTCGCGCTTGTTTTTTATACCCAAAAATTTTCCTGAAGGGCTAATAGTTAAAAATTCTGGTTTTTCAGTCTGCCAAAAAAGTGACAAAGTAGTCATGCATTTATAACGTCTGTTAATTTCAAATTACATTTTCACATTAGTAATTCTACTAGCAAAAGTTTGACAGTTCTTTCAACAGAAATGGCAGCAAAGTAACTGTCCAATTTTACCTCTTTCAAGATTAACTTGCCACCCACACGGGAGTTTGTTAAATTACACTTTCTGATCTGTCCACGCAGAGCTTTGGGGTGAAGGTATCACCTAAGATATGTAGAATTTATTCAAAGATAGAATCAGGATCCTTTTATTTTAATTAAATTCATAAGAAAATGAACATAATAGGTTCATTTTGTTACCAAACCAATGGGAACGAACTAAAAGGCTTATCTCTAGTGGTGCCAAATAGGCGGTACTTTCAGAAAGAGCTGTAAAGCTTATTTGTCACAACTAAAGATCTTTTCATCAAAGTGAAAATGAGATATGCTACTATAAAATATACATAATGGTAATAGCATAAGCTACCTTTCAAAATTGAAAAAGAAAAAAAAAAAGTCACATGTCACATTAAACATTTATGAAAAACTAGAGCTTTACTAATATTTGACGGATGAGTATTTCTGTATTTGGCTTCTAACATCAGTGGTCTCATGTGATCGCAAAAAATAAACAAATACTCAATCATGGGTAATAAATCCAGAACTTGTTTTCATCTAATATAATAAAAAAAATCAAAGACACACTAACATTAACAGCGAAATTGAGAAAATGGGTAACTGAAAAGTCCCAATATCGAATAGTTCCGTCAAGTGAAGCAGTCCAACAGTAGCATAGGAACTTACTAGAAGAGTTGGAAGCCGGCACCACTTTCATATTTGCTCACAAGTAAAATTAGAATTAGTGATTTTCAGAATTTTAGATAGATTTTTAAGCTAGTTTTAAACCAATATTAAGAATTTTATGATAGAAATTTTTTTAAAAGAAATAGTGAACTCGATGATTTGGAATTTTAATTGCTATATTTGATATTCTCATAATTTGTTTAGCTTGTGGTAAAAATTTGGAAGCAAACGAAATTTAAAATTTTATCTAACTTTTATTTTGGTACTGCAATAGATCACATGCGAGTAAGAAACGGGATATGTTAGAGATAAAGTTTTCAAAAATAAATTTCATATTTGCAATCTACTCAATACAACGAAGCTAACATATAAAGTTTGTCAAGAAATTATTCGAGTAAACTACTAAATTGGTCTCTGGATTATTGGCTCGCTGACAGATTGGTCCCCAGATTAATGAAATTGACAAATAGGTCCCCGAATTTTACAAACGTTACTCAAATTAGTCCTTCCGTAAAATCTCCGTTAGCCAACTCGCTGACGTGGCCGTTAAATGCTGACGTGCCACGTCAGCAATTGAAAAATTGAAAAAAAAAAAAAAAAANAAAAAAAAAAAAAAAAAAAAAAAAAAAAAAAACGCAAACTATGCTTGATTTGCCACATAAGCATTAATAAAAAAAAATATTTCCTTCAAAAATCAAATTGGTTCATATTTTTTTCAGAAAAAAAAAATTAAATTTTACTTAGCCATTCTTATCCCATTATTTTTAATTTCTCTTCTTTTTAATCATCTTCATTCATTTTAGTCTCAAATCCTAAAAATAAAATTGTAAAGTGTCTCAAAACTCTTCCAAACATTTCAATTTAGTCCATAAAAGTTGGTGGTTCCAAGCCCCACATAGGTGAGAAGTAAGTGTGTGTCTGTGTGAGTATTTAATTTGGTTATATGGGAATAAAGACTAACATCCGTAGGTGGTTTGTCCATTCCTCTGGCCAAAAATAAAAAATCAAACTGGATTTGTTGAAATTAAGGAGATCAGGTATCATAAATCAAGAAAAGGGTGAGAAACTCCTAGGGAATGAAAATTGGACATGTGTACACATTTCAAATTGTTACTAAGATTAATGGACTTTTAAGCCGTTTGAAGATGTAAAAAATCGATTGAACCAATCTGTTTTCACCTCTCACATATTTCTAAAGGAAAATTTTAAAAAAAAGTCAAAAATCTATTTTGATTACTAATATTTATTTAAAATTTTGTTTTGGTTCTTAATATTTTCTTTATTTGGGTTTAGTCCTTAATAATTTTTAAAAGATTTATCATTAGTCCATAATTATTTAATATGATCATATCTCTCTCATTTCAAACCCGAATGCGATTAAATCAAAGCTATGAATTAAACTTTATGATTTCTTTCTTTATTCAATTAGAGTTATCGACAAACGAGGTCAAATCAGACCAAAAAAATTAGTCATTTTTTCATAAATTTGGACATATCTCTCTTTATTTAAGTCTAAATATAAAAAAATCAGAGTTATAAATTACTCTTAACGAGTTTTTTCTTTATATAGTTAGGGTTGTTAGCATACGAGGTCAAATAAATGAATAATACTCTGAAAACAAATTTGGTCAAATCATCAATATTAACCTTTAGAGTATTATTTTACCTTATTTGTTAATGGATCCAACTACATAAAGAAAGAACTCGTCAAGAGTAATTTGTAGTTTTGATTCTATTACATTTGAACATGAAACAAAAAAGAATGACCGAATTCTTGAAACAAGAGACCCATTTTTAGTGCTCGATTTTATGTTAAATTTGACCTCGTACTCATTTGTCAATGGCTCTAACTAGGTAAAGAAATAACTCATCAAATTTAACCCATAGTTTTAATTTAATCGCGTTCAGGTTTGAAAGGAGAGAGATGTGATCATATTCAATAGTTAGAGATTAATGATGAAACTTTTAAGAAATATTAAGAATTAAAAAAAAATTAAAAAAAAGATATTATGAACCAAAATTAAACTTTAGGTAAATATTAAGAATCAAAATAAAATTTTTACAAAAAAAAAAAAAAAAAAAAAAATTTATGCACTCAGTTTTTGACTATGAGAGACAAAAGACAACTTGAGCGTTACACTGTAAAGTTCCCCTTTTTAAGCCTCATGACTTGTGAGTATATATATAAATACTACTGTTTGGCGCTTTGTGGCGTTCATACGATTACTCTTAGAAACTGAGAAGTCACAAACTCACACGATTACTCTTCTTCGTCTTCTTCCTTCTTCGGCTTTCTTCTCCTCTCATCGCCGCCGTTCTCAGGTAATCTTTCCTTTTCGCTTTTTATTTTTCGTTATTTGCATCTTTCTGTGTTGCCCAAATCTGAAATATTTCTTCATTAATCATGGAATAACTGGATGATACTGCACTTTTTCTTTTTATTTCTCCGAAGAATGTAATGAAAAATCTAGGGTTTCTTCTCGAACTCCCTTTCTTTATTTGTCAGATCTTGTTTTCTTTTTTTTTTTTTTGGTAAAGAGATCTTGTTTTCTTTGCCTTCATGTATTGCGATTTTAACGAAGCTTGGTCTGTTAAACCCTGGAATTTGAAAAGTTCTCTGTGTTAGGTTTTATTACAACTTTTCTTTTTCGGTGTTTTCTTTAAAATTTTGGCGTCTTTTGAATTCTATATTCGTTGTGAATACTAAATTAGCTGAACCGTTTCTAATTTTGTAGGCATATTTACCGGTTGCTATATTTGCTTTCACCTTACATCTATGGATTCTTCTAGAGCTTGCACTGATCTGTGCCAGAAATCGAAGGACTCTTTTCTTAGATCTTCAGAAGAACTGGATTCCAATATTTTTTCAAAAGGGAAAGTCAATGAGGATGTTCCTAAGTTATCAGAAACTACTGATAGTATTTGTACCGTTTCTTTGGGGCCTATAACTCCTTATTCAGACAGAGAAAATGGGGATTTGCCTATATCTCCCCTCACGGTGGTAAGGAAAGTACTAAAACTTTCCAGTGATGACTCTAGCTGCGATGAAGATGACAGTAAGCTTGCTTTTGTTGATAAAGATAGCCCCCAAACTCCTATGGATGGGGTTTTTGACCCCTTTGCTCCTGGTCCTGAAAATGCTGTGCGGGCACCTCTGTGCAATAAGTATATTGATAATGGATTAAGTAGCAATGTAGCTCGACGACGACTCGATTTTGATCTCTGGTCTAATGGTTTTAAACACGACAATCCTAGCTACGATGTTGAGTCTCTTTCGGATGAAGAGATGATTGAGTCAGTATACGAGGATCTCTTGGAAGTCATTGTTTCAAAGCAAGCTGACGGTATAGAATATGATTCTGGTGATTATAAATCACCTCCTCCAGAGCTTCGATTCAGTGGAATTGCAGATACATGTCCTGGTGCACCTGTGAAACCAAAGAACGAAACAAAGAATGGAATGAAGATGACTGATATGAAGCTATGCAGGAAACTTGAGTTCTGATAGATTGAGTCTAGTTTATATATATATATATATATATATATTAACAATGATTATGGCAGCACGAAAAGTGGTAGCTGAATTTTGAGCTGCTTATTTCGGAAATAATTGATGTTACATGTATCTCTAAGTTAGTATCTGACCTCCTATTTTGATAGGAAACAACTGCATCTGACCCTGACCAAGCTGATAGGTGTAGGTTTAGCTGTCACGTTGTACAGTCTATCTTTGTGTTTATTTGGTTAACATTGAAACTGTACTTGGGTCTTTCTCAAATAGATGATTTGTTGATCTAGCTGGTATATTTTATTGCAAATACACTCTTCAACCAGGTCTATCTAATGTTATATTTTTTGTTGACTGATACTTTTCAAGCCCATTTCTCCACTTGAGTGAACTGTTTGCTTCGATATAGGTAGTTTATCAGAATTAGCTGGGTGAGAATTTTAACATTTAATATGTACTCTAATGGCAGACAAAAGAATGTTATCCTTCTGGAATCTTATCTATTAATCTTTTGCGAAAGCTCTCTTCTTTATTGGATTCCCTCTTTCGTTCTTTTTATTCAAGTTCAGATATAAAATGCTCTGTTTCGACAGCTAAATGTATAAAACTACAGGCAAACTGAAATGCACAGAAACTGTTTAATCGTGGATGAATCGATCATTAAAGTGTTCCAGGCTTTACACAGGAATATATGGAATCCCCAAAAATTGCTATAATGAAACGTGGATTCATTGCACCTCTATATCTCTAGCATTATCACTAGTACAATATACATAGCCCCTTGCACTTTTATACACAAAATGTATGTTCTACACCACTCTCAATATCTTATTTACTACTTAAATAACCCCAAAAGCTTTCCCATTGAAATCATTCATAACTTGGTCTTATTTTTGCAAGTTTGGGACCGAATCTTCATGTCAGGGACACCAAAGGTAAATTTGCATTCAGACAATGCAGTAACATGCCTTTTAATGAAGCCAAGGAAGGACACTTTGCCAGGTATCTGAGTAGACGCCTCCAAAGAGACCTGACCACCCAACACATCATTCACCAAACTGTTAACATCAGATGCCAACTTATCCACCAGCAGCGTCAGTCGGCACGACAGCGCAGCAGACCCTTTTGCCGAAATCCGGCCGGCATCGATGTCGGTCTCTCCGACCTGTTTACCTCTGTAGTACAAGACACTCTTAGCCTGTCCATGTCTGAAACTGGCATGATTTGGATTGTGAACGTTGAGAATGAGGTCAAGTGTGAGATTGAGATGGATTTGAATTTCAGGGAAAGAGAGAGTGGATGCTACACCATCCAAAGTAGCTGACACGAGTTTTGTAGTTGGCTCCTTGAACTTGAACACAGTGAAGGCTAAGATGAGACCCACCACAAAAACCAGAATCAAGAGAAGCAGAAAAAACCATACGACAAGAAGACATGGTCTTCGTTTACTCTTGGTCCTAGGATTTAGGTGTGATACCATGAACTGGTCGTTGTTCTGTGTGGTTTCTTTCATTTTTTGTGCGTTTTGATGCTAGATCAAGAGTGAGCTTGTGGGTGAAACTAGAGAATGGAGATAGATAGATAGATAGATATACATACATGAAGATATATGGCCATAACTAAGGAATGATAATATTAATATCTCTTAAGGTTGGTTATTAGTTGGAAAGTGAGGGTCGGACCATTTAATGAAGACTCTGCGTGTAACGTGTTCCAACCGTCTATTAACTCGCTTTTGACTTTCTATAAACCATGAAATTCCAAACGTCTCTCTTATAGTCTCTTATGGCTCAGATATGTTTCAATTTACTGTAGCTTTTTTCAGTCCTGTCATGGCCAATCCTAGTTGTTGAAAGTGGAAACTCGTTATCATGGATAAATTAAGCTGATCGAAAGTCTCAACTCTCAACCTCTTGAAATTGAAGTGATGACATTCATTCACCCATTAACTCGAAAGTCTCAGCCTTGGACATAAAACAACTTCAAATCCAAACTCGTTGATATCCTTATGGCTTGAATTTCTACATTATTTATACAACTCATTACAGATGTTAGGTTAAAAATTACAGTGTGTAACTCTCTTCTCTCAATCATTACAGATGTTATAGAATCCCTCAAGAATCCCAGCTTCCATGCACACTTCAATCTCCATCACTTTACTTCGTGTGTATGTTTAATCCTTTGGTTGTCAGATTTTCATCGTGATTTTCTAGGACTAATGGACTGTGTTTCTCAGTTGGTTACCCATTGTTTTATTGTTTTGCCAACGTACCACAAATATTAGGTGGTTAATTACAATATATATCATCCATTTGGCATGTAATGTTTCATAGCCTTTACGTTTTAATATATTCCTCTTTTTTCAGAATAACCAATTATTGTTTCTGAGTAGCTATAGTTTATAATCTTCAGTTGCATTGCATAATACCCATACAGTAAAACAAATCTATTCTCCACTGACGTATTTGATGGCAATAACAGTACAGAAAACACTACAAAAGTTAACAATTTCTGTTCAAATTTTGTCATTATACTAAAATTTATCACCAAGCTACAAGCTTCCAACTATGTTGATGAAATGATGTGTTCATTGTGGATTTCACAACAACTTTAACTTATTGTGTGGTATTGTGATTTTGTATTTTCTTGCAATTACATAATAATCCATTTAAAATCATGAGTTGGTTCATTTTGTTTTAGCTAACACAACACCAAAAGTACTAAAAAAAATATTAGTTTAATCTGGTGGTAGGTACTCTGCTCTTTTACACAAAATTACTCTTATTAGAAGTATTTTATCATCTTGCTTATGAAATGTCTCAATTTGAATATGTAAAGAAGGGGTCAAAGATAACCTATTGTAAAAAACAAAGTACCCAGACGAGGCAACAATGCTACAAAACAAGAGGAATAAAGTACTAGCCATGGCTTGGCTCAATTTTAGCAAAGAAAAAGTGTGGTAAAGCAAAATTAGTAATGTTAATAGTAATGCCGACGCAAAATTGGATACTTATTACGCAGTGAACACCAAATCTCTAATTCCACATGTATCTCAGAAACAATAAACTTTTGAGGATAACACAGAAATAGAACTGAATATTTACATAGAAGTTGAAGAAAAAAAAAACAGATGAGTATAATTGTATAAAAATGAACCTACCTAAATCTCGAAAAATAAACCATAAAAATAGAATCTAAATGGAGAAAAATTAAATCAAAGTGGAAATAAATAACAGGTTGAATTCTGAGACGAACACGAAATCAAAGCTTGGTTTTATAATGACAGACTTTATCCCCTACGGTTCTATTGGAAGTATAGACAGAGAAATCACAAGTCGTAGTGGAAACCACGTGAAATTTAATAAACCCTAGGATTCTCACTTTACCGGAGATGGTAACCGCCGTATTGAGCGGAACTTCGCCGGCGGTGACATCGGAGAGAAGCTGAGAGCTAGAGAGAAGGCGATCGGCCATGACGGTGAGAGTGAGGTTCATCGGCTTAGTTTCGCCGGCGGAGATATCGCCGGCGGGGACAGGCGCGACGCCGATGAGGCTGCCTCTGTAATTGAGATTGGCGGTGGAATCTGAGTACTGAAATCCGACCTTGTTCGGATTGGTGACGGAGAGATCGACGTCGAGCGTGACGTTGAGATCTACACGGAGTCCGGCGAGGTCGAGACCGACGTGGAGGTCGCGAACGGAGACGGAATCGAGAGTGTTGGAAGGACGCTTGGGCTTGAAGGCGGTGAAGGCGAGAATGAGGATGATCAGAACGATCACGATGATCAGAGCCACCGTGACGGCAAGGCAGACGGTGATTTTCCGGCGAGATTCAGGCTTCATTCTCTGAATTCGAAAACAGAGAAGAGAGAGAGAGAGAGAAGTGAAGCAAAGAAACAGTTATGGAATTAAGAGAGAGAAAGTGTGAAGAGTGTGTGTGGTATACGCGTATGTGTCATGTGAGTTTGAGAAAACAACGGCTTCTTCATACACACATAAATGATACATTCAATTTGAATACATGTATGTATCTTCTTTGCGACCTAAGTTAGTTAGTTCTGAAGATATGCAATAAATACTAAATATGTAAATTGATTCTTCTAGATAGATAAATTAACAATTTTAATTTTAAGATTTTAATTTACGGTCTTTGATATTTGAGACTTGAAAATTAATATATGTTAATTTTAGTCTTGAAAAAATAAATTTGATGAACTAAAATATATAAATTAAAACTTCATATATTGAATTGTTAATTATGTATTTTTTTAAGGATTAAATGTATTATTATTATTATCAATTTTATTCAGGAAGAAATATAAGGTCGATTATTTTTTATTTTAGAATTTATTCATTATGAAATAACACAATTTTTATTTTATAATTAGTCTTGTACCATTTTTTTTATATATTTTTATGATGAAAATGATTATTTCAAGAAAATAGTATTATTGTAGTTTTCTTTTTAATTGACTAAATGAAAAAAAAAAAAAATAAAGGCCCGACCTCCTTTTAAGAAAAGCATGAAGTATCACTAAATTATATTATAGAAAAGTATGATACAATCAATAAGAAAATTTCAATCTAATAATACAAAATAGGCCAAATTCTTATTTTGGTTCCTCAGTTATGTCCAATGTTTCAAAGTTTTGGATAACTGAGGGACTAATATGGAACGAAAAATAAATGAGGGACCAATTTGGAACATTGAATATAATTGAGGGACCAAAATAGGACTTTGGCCTACAAAATAATAATTCATCAACTAGAATCTAGCCTGGACTTATCTAGTTCAATCGAGGGACTGTTTGGAGCAATGAGACTTAGAATAACTTGCAAAAACTTCACATGGAGGCTTTGTGAGAAATACTCCGGCAATCAAGTTAATAAGGAATTAACGAGAGATGAGAATATTTTAAGTCTAAAGAGTAGCCAACTTTAGTCGAGGACGAGAAAGAAGTGTTTATAGGGGTGAGAGAGGGGAGATACTGCTGACACACAAGTGCCCACATTCCCCATAAATATTCGAGGTGGAGGTCCCTTATTAACAATTGATTGTCGGAGTATTTTTCACAAAGCCTCCATGTGAAGTTTTTGTAGGGCTCTATGAGTGCTAAAGTGGTGATAGTGCTAACGTCGGCTTCTATGAGAAGGGCTTGCCCATCCTGGAGAGAGATGAGTTTGACGTGGTCAAGAGGTCGCCAAACGTGGAAGAGAGATGAGCTTTGACTAAGTTTAAGAGTGCCCCAGACCTGAGTGACGTACGCTAGAAAATAGTGATTCATCAATAATAATTAGTGAACATTATTGAGTTAAAAAAACAAAATAAAAGCACAATTGATCTTAATTGTAAGATAAAATTAGGATAAAAATCTTTATTAATTTTGGTATTGCCAACAAAATAATATAAAAAAACAGTCTCCTTCATAAATATAGATGTCACTAGGAAGCATGGACACTGACACAAACACGGGACACGACACGGACACGGACACATCGACACGCTAAACTCTCAAAATTACGCGACACGACACTTCATATATTTATATATATAAATAATTAAATATTCATAATTTTTAATGAAAAAATTAAAAATTACAAGTTTTATTCATAATATATGTCATATGTATTATTATTTTCTCTTATATGTCATGTTAAAGTCAC
>QANZ01025277.1:0-36607 GCA_003254925.1 Chamaecrista fasciculata | reverse complement strand
CCCCAAAAAAAAGAAAATCACACAACACTGATGCCAGAGAGATAATTTCAATTTATTATGAAAAGATGACCCGATATCCAGGTCCAATTCTCCCCATCCAAAAGTTGTCTCATTATCACAAGTGCCAAGGACAAGCAGGATGAAAACACTTTCAATCAGGATAAGCTGAAAAAGTGAACAAAATGACTCTTTTTGTGCATAGCAGAGTTCTTTGATATTTACAATAGAGAATAAAATGAGCCTCTGGAAACATAAACAGCTAAAATGAAATTATTACAAGATTATGGAAGCACTAGTGAATATCAGAGTAGTGAAAACTGATAACTCACCTGCAAGCAAATGTCCGGATACCGTTTCTCACTAGATATTCGCCAGAAGTCCTGTCAATCTCTGGTGGAGAAACAAGGTAGTGACTTGGAAGCTTCAATTCCCCATCATATTCCAGCATTCCAGCATAGCGGATTTTCGGGAAACGAACTCTATCAAATTTGTCGAAGTTTTCATATTCAAGAGCCTTGGCAAGCATAACCATACGATCTGCCCGGAAGTTGATTGTAACAACAGCATCACCATCAACTATTGGACCAACAGGCTTCCCACTCTCATCAACAATAACAAAAGGGGGTAAATACTGGTCATTGGCTTTTGGTTCTGCCCTCAGTTTCTTGACTGCTTCAAGGGCATTTGTAAATTTATGAGGGGCTTCACCTAGAACTTGAGCATCCCACCCTCGTTTCACAACATTCCAGTCATTCTGCGGTAAGACCCAAAATCAATTTTACAATAATATTCCAGAAATTTAATCATACACAATTTCAAATTCTTATGTGCATTTCCTATCAATAACAATAACAGAGAAAATACAAATCTACCTACAAAAATGAGATCTTGAAAAACAAGTATAGTTTAGTTCAAAAAGGATATTTGATTTTACATCAATTCGGTCTATTATCCTTTTTTTTTAGGCCATCACAATTAACAGATTCTCTTAACAGGCTGATTTAATCAGCTAATCAATAATCATAAATAGGTGTTAAGAAGTTAGCTAAAAATGAGCGACAAGAGCTTAGTACCACCAGGAGAAATTGAAGAAAACTATAATAGCTACATTTTAAGTCAATCAAGTGAACACTTAGTGCTATATCTGATGAAAATTAAACCATCATTGACAAGAAAATATTGTAATTATAATCATGAAAGTAATCAGGCACCATATTATCACACACATGACATATGTATATACATTACCGGCCCGTTGGGTTGCTATGATTGCTTTTATCAGTATCAGTGTTTAGTCAACCTTTGAAGTCAATTATACTATTAACCATCAAATTACTAAAAACATATTAGAAATAACTTTGCAATCAAATTTTTTTGAATAAAGGTTTGTTTGTCTTCAACGAATGACAGGCCACCCAAGTCACTTTGACAGTGTGCACAAATGTCCATTCCAGCAATGGAGAACATGCACCACAACTACAACTAAAGTCCAAGTTAAGTAATGCATACCAAAAATCTTTCCTAGACAAGTTATATCGCGTACCTCATATCTGTCCATTGTGACATGCATGCGACCACCTCCAGATGCAATCTTAGCATCAATACCTTTCTCACGCAGTTTTTGAAGATCATTTTCTAGAGTTTCCACAAATCCCACACTTGAACCATCTAGAACATCACGTCCATCTGTAAGAATATGGACGCGGATTCTTTTAGCACCACGTTCACTTGCTCCTTTAAGCAACAACTGCACAAAAACAGTAAAAAGAAAAGGTTAGTTTCAGAAACGGGGGAAAACAAAAATTCCACACCAAAAATTTACCTGCAGCTGATCAAGTCGGGAATGAACTCCACCATCACTAAGTAAGCCAATAAGGTGTAATGTGCCAGTTTCAAAAGATTCCTTTATGTACTTGAAACCATCTCCTTCAAAAATCTTTCCATTGGCAAGGGCAATGTCAACAAGCTTGGCACTACAATCACACAAGATATCCGAAATCTCAGTAGATCAGCCAAGAATTCAATAAAAACAAGAAAATTAAAAGACCATATTAAAAGACTCAAAAAATATAGATGGTTAGCACAAAATAGTAAGTTTTAATATATGTAAAGAAACTTAAATAAGTTACTATATAAAACTGTCCCCAAAAATTGAGAATATCAAAGTTCTTTGGAAATATAGGAGGTAATAGGATGACAACAGTTTTAAATTGACAAATTAGATTGTAAAACTAGACTAAAAAAATGAGACATGTATAATCATTGTTAATATAACAAAGCCTGCAAGACAATTTAGGAAACAAACAGGGCAGATCCAGAACGACACAAATTAGACATTTAGAAGCAAAACCATCCAAGGAAAACTCCATACCATCAACAGGTTCATGTTAAAATCTGTTGTGCTCTTATCTATCTAATGGTGAGAAGGTGGTGTGGCCATGGCATAAATCTATAAATCCTTAAAATAAAAATTATTTCTGTATATTGAAAAGGGCAGCTAAATAAAAAAGAGTGCAACAGAAAAAAAAAAAAAAAAAAAAANAAAAAAAAAAAAAAAAAAAAAAAAAAAAAAAAAAAAAAAAGACACAAAGAAAACCTTTTTTGTCTCCATATGATGCGATAAAAGAATATAGAAAACCCTCTGGTTCTGACGTTCTCTCTAATGAGAAAAAAAGACCCAAAGTAAAAATTTACAACACTTAAGCAAGCTAGTTCTTTTTACTTGTTAACAAAGTTTTGTTGGGATCCACAAAGCAAATTAGCTTAAAGCATCAGTTGACAACCGCTTTCTAATTCACTCCCCAAGCTATACTATCACTGCAATCCTGGACAATTATTTGAATACGGAGACAAATTTATAGAAAATGTTGCAATGTGTCCAATGCATATGCCAGAAATTACAGAGGTTTACTACAAATTTTGGTATTCAATCCTTGACGAGATTTACTAATGAATAAAAATAACTTATAGAGGCAACTTTATCTTATTTTCACCTTCTTTTCTCTTGGTGTCTTTTTGTGTGCGTATACTGATTTACTACTGTTTTGCTGCCTGGAAGAACATGAAACTTCACAACAATATGCAACTAAGATGCATTCTCATGTAGACTTTTATTGTCTAAAAAAAATGCAAGCAAAGCATGGTATACGATTACAAATCGTCTTTTTGCTAATAATTTTACCCTTGAGCGAATATGCGTCCGGCTCCAAGTGCATTGTGACCAACTTCACTGTTACCCATGTCATCCTCGGAGGGAAGGCCTACAGCAGTACCATGAGCCTTGACCAATCTCCATCTATCAGGAGCACCCTATATATATCATCAACACATACAAACAACGCTCCAATGAGTTCGTTAACCAAATCTATGAAGAAAAAACCAGGGTAATGGTAAAGCGTATTATAGATCTATGAAAAAACCAGATCGGAGTGATTCATAATCATACGTTCTTAAGGGAATCCATGGCAGGAGTCTCGGCGATATGAATACAGTTGTACTGATTAGGGTTGGCCTCACCCCAACCATCCAAAACGACGACAGCCACCTGCTTCCCCTTGGGGAGCTTAGGGTGATCGGGCAATTTAAAATCGACTTTTGATTCTCCCATGTCTTTCTTTCTCTACTCTACAGATTAAAAAACGAAACCGATTCGATTCAATTCAATTCAACATCCAACAGAAATCATCACAAAGATGAATAAATCTCATAGACAGTGAATACTGAAGACTAAACATAACAAGAATGGAAGGTAGAACTAACCAATAGAACGAAATGGGAAAGTGAAGCTGCGTGCTGAAACCTGTGAATCTGTGATACGCTTTGTGAAGTAGTTGTGTCTTGTGAGGTGTGGGTACCGGTAGTTCATATATACATACAAGGACGAAACAAAAAGGCTAGAAGCGTCATTTGCACACAGAAATGGAGGTTACATCCAAGCCGTCCGATTATTCCAAGTTTAGGGTACACGTGGCGCTTGGGGATTTGGCGTGATTCGCATTGCATCACACACCATGCTTGGTAGGTATTAAATATTAATATTATATTGATATTGATATTGATATTTTTTTTCAGAAATAAAATAATCTGTGAAGAAATAGAAATATAACATGTTTTTTTTTTCATGAAATTGGAATTCATAATGAAAAATGTTTGGATTTGGAAATATTTAGAAGGAATAAATGGAAACCTTGCAGCGTTTTGATTAAACCAATGGCCACAATAATAAAGTGGATAGTCAGAAAAGTAGATTTGGAAAATGCCTAAAATGAAAGAGATATTCCGAATATTCTTTTTCACATGGTTTCTAGACTTCTATAAGCATAGCAGTAAGTAACCCACATTGGAGGTTTTTTAATAGGTCAAAGTCTCAAATTGGTCCCTTGAATATGGGGGTAGATTTCATATTAATCTCTTATCTATCATTTGTTTTATATTTATATTATATATTTCTATGATATTTTAAATTGGTTCAAAAAATATTGAATGTGATCATATCTCTCTCATTTCAAGGTCAAACGAGGTCAAATCGAGTCACAAAAGTGGATAACTTGTTTCACGGTCAAATAAGTAAAATTCGTCATATCTTTCTTGTTTTAAATCTGAATGTGACGAGTTCGAAACTATGTGTTAACTTTTGAAGAGTTTTTTCTCTACCCAGTTAAAATCGCTAGCAAACGATATCAAATTGCATATCGAAAGTAGGTTTCAAATCAATTTGAAACATCATGAAAATATGTAGGGTCAATCTGAAACAAATGAAAGATAATGGATCAATTTAAAATTTACCTCATACATAAGGAACTAATTTGAGACTTTAGCTTTTTCAATATTATTTGAGTTGCCTTTGGTATATGAATATTTTTTTTATTTTCAAGAATTAATTTCAGAAATCTGATTTTAATAAATGTTAACAAATTTATTTAAATTTTTTAAAATATTCGTATAAATATTCTGAAATAGTTTAATTTAATATTTTTGTGAATAGTTAATAGTTTTTAAACACAAGAAATTTACAAAACTATTTTAAATCTCACCTTCTTATTCATTTTCTAGATGTTGTTATAAAATTTTCTGGATGACATTATGTAGTTCCATCTATTTGTTTCCTAATGTGACCAGAATTGTCTCACTTTTACAAAGTGTATGCATCTTGCAAGCACCATATCTAGAACATCCAGACATGGATTTCACCCAAATTTTGATATCTCAATAGGAGGTGGGATTTAAGCACAACAATTTTTAATAGAAAGGGATTTTTAGTTTTTAGAGTTTGCAATAAATAGGACGTAAATACAAAATTTCACATAAATATCACTAGGCTCAATAAACATTTATAAAAGCATTTATAAAAATACTTTATCGACCAAATTTTGACATCAATAATAACACTTGAACTCATAAATTTGTAGATTATGAATCAATTTCTTGACTATTAAATTAATTTTGTATGGTGAGAATCCCATTTATCAATTAAAAAAATTAGAAAGAGGATACCATTATCAAGATTTTCTCTTTTTTCCAAATGCTTTTTTTTTTTTTTTGCAAAATTTTACATCAACTTTAAATTTATCACTAATATTTTATATTTTGATTAATTTTACTATTTAATTAATTTTTTTAATAAATTAATGACATATTTTATTTTATTTTTTAATATGAGTACGGTTTTGAGTTTCTTTTCTTTTTAATAATTTTACATGTCATTAGTCATATAAAAAATATCGTTAATATTTTTATAAATTAAAAAAATTAATGAAATATAAATTATAAAAATGAAATAATTATAATTAAAAGATTAAATATAAAAAAGAAGTTATAAATGAGGAGAGAGAGTTCTGATGGACCATCCATAAAAAAAAAAAGAATTAAACCACTTTTTAATGTCAAAAAGTGATGAGAGAGAGTTCTGCAAGTAATAAAGTCATTCTCTCTTTATCATGATCAACCATACATAAAATGTTTGCACGTGTTATATGTTAATTGGAGAATTTTATAATAAACATATAAAGAACTTTACATAAATTTTGTCCAAAAAATATATAAGAGACCAAATTAAAAATTAATATAAAAATTAAAACTAAAATGGAAGTTAACTTTCTCGAAATTTACCAAATTAAAAAAATACTAATTGATTAATAAAAAAAAATACTAATTGACTGCCCATTGTGTTGCAAACCGTTGCACCACCTAACCCTGAAATCTGTCACACACTGCAAAAGACTTGCCACCATGTTACTTTGACTTTGAATTTCCAATTTCCATATAACACTTTCCAAAGTTACCGATTTCAAATTTCTATAAAATGTTTTTAGTCAAAATTTCAAATTGGTTGAAATGTACAAAGTATACTAGTTGCTTTGCGTGCCCGCAAATATATATATAAAATAAATAAGGGACTAAATTGTTAACTTAGTAAAAAAAGAGAGAACAAATAGTAAATTTTCTCTTATTTTTAATTTCATAGACTATAGTTTTAAACATGGACGACCAGAAAGGGGTGGTAATATAAGATATAATATATTTTAAGTTGATCATAAATATTTTATTTATTTTAAACAAAAATATACTATTTTTCATTTTTTTCGTTTGACAATAGAAAAAATTATTATTTAAAGAGCCCAATATTAAAAAATAAATAAATTCAACCAGATCAAATTGAATTATGTTAATCATTTTAAATAATTCTTTATTCAAAAATCACAACTCGTTCCAACTTAGTTGAGAAAGTGGACACCACTGATTAAAATATCAATTTTTTTTTTGTACAAATTAAAATATCAATTTTGATTGGGTTAAACTCTATTTTGTACACCCATATTGAAAACTAGGACCCCAATCTAAATTTTGCTAATATAGTAATTTTACAATTTTTTTAAAAAGCTTCTCACACAGGAAGTTTTTTTTTAATTATTTTTTTAAATGCTCACACTTTAAGATAGATCTCAGATCTATGTTTCCCAATACTCCTATGAATCTAATAAATAAAGAAATTTTACTAACATCCATAAAAAATGTATTATCTATTGGGCCTAAAGAATGTAATTGGGTCCATGGTTGATATGAGTTTTAGGATGTCATCCTATGAGGCTTCATGGGCTATATGATTCTATTGGGCTGGAAGTCCAAAAGTTTTAGCACTTTCTCCATAAGACTGGGCCATGAAGTTAATTGATGGATCATAAACAAAAACCTCTAATTTCGGTATTTTACTATTTTTTCTTTATATAATAAAGGGTAAATTATACAAAAATGGCACGTGGTTTTACTCATTTTAGGGTTTCTGTGGTTTAAAAAGTGTCAAATTGGATCCTTGTGGTTTACTCCATTAACAAAAAGGGTCATGAGATATATTTTCGTCCAAAATTTGACGAAAATCTTAGTTAATATACTATTTTAAGACTCTAACTATTAATTTTTATGCGTTTGACTTCCTATTTGTATGAAATTTGACATAAATTTTAGCTAAAATACTATTTTAAGATCCTAACTATTACTATGAAACTTTTCTTTTTTTGTTTCAAAGTATTTCTCTCATACAAATAGAGAGTCAAACGCATAAAAATTAATAGTTTGGATCTTAAAATAGTATTTTAGCCAAAATTTGACGAATATACCTCATGGCCCTTTTTGGAGCAAACCACAGGGACCCTATTTGACACTTTTTAAACCACAGAGACTCTATCTGAAAATGGGTCAAACCACAAGGTCCTTTTGTGTAATTTATCCTAAAATAAAAGTATATCCACCATCGAAAATAGTGATTAATTTATTCGTCATGGATATTTTACTTAAGAATAAACGATTGATTACTAAATATTTTTTATACCTAAAAATGAGATTCGAATCTCCACCACTTTAGTTAAGGAATCCATTGAGGAATCAATAAGTCACACTCATATTGTTCTCTAATTTTCATATTAAAAGCAAGTTCTGATTACTTTTCTAAAATCAAATAAATATATGTAAAAAAAAAGTTAAAATAAATAAATAAATAAAAGTAAATTTATTGACTTTAGATTTGTATGGATGCCATGAAAGGAGGCACTATCATATAGCTGGGTGTCATATTAATATACATATTGTGACATCTCAGATATGTCCCCATGTATACTACTATTGGATTCACTTCAAATTTGATGACACTTTTGGTAAGATTTATTTATTGTATCACATATGTTTTGGGTCCTCTTAAACCATGTTACCCTTATTTACTTATTTTTTTGCATTTCTCAGAAACATTCATGGCTTACTTTATCATTGACATTAGGGTGTGTGTTGGTGGCGATTTTAGCCAAATGCATATCAATTATACTAATAAAACTTTATATATATATATATATATATAAATATATATAATCTAGTAAATACAATTGAATGATGATATTCTGTAACCTTAATTTATTGTGTTAGTCCACTTAACGACAAAAGGATCATGCAAAGATTAGGTTGGAGACTTATATAAAAAGAGAAGCCCATATTCCAAAATATATGCAAAATAAAAATTTAAATTTTTAATAATAGATCTAATCACGCATTTCATACTTATGATACTATTATATGATTAGATGGAATAACTCATAAAACTTAAGTTACCTTTGACTCTAGGTTTGGATAATATTTATATTACTTCCAATTTATTGATAATGAGAACAACTAGTTATTTATTTACCATAATCTAAAAGAACTAACTAATATTTGCATTTTATAAATATTTAAAATTTAAAAATACTAATTACGTAAAATTCCTGTAGAATAATTAAAAGCATAGAACTGATACTTTATAATTTTATATAATATCAATATTAACAAGACTGTTTATTATTATTTAAATAAATTATTATTTTATTATTGTTGTTTTGAATCTATTTATGTTGTTTTTTAGAACAACCATTAGGGTTGTTTGTTGTCCTGTTTGGAAAAGTTTGTCTTTTTTAGATAACTTTATTTGTTTTCTATTTTTTAGATGATTGTCGCTTTAGTTGGATCACTAGATCCGCTAACTTGACAGTTGATTATCTCAAGGTTATTAAGATCGAGATCTTAATAAGGTGAACCTTGCCGGATCATATAAAAGATCGTATTTAATTAGGATCGGATTAAGATCGCGATTTTCTAGTTAAGATCGTAGGATCGTACGATCCACACGATCTTAGACCAAAAATTTTTTTTTTTGCCCAAAACGCAGTGTTTTATACATTTTTGTTTTTAATTTTCTAGCCCAAAACGCATAAGTGAGGCAAATTTAGGGTTTCCCTCTCACAAATCACATTGATCTTTTCACTTTTCACAGTCTCTCATATTTTTCGCCGTTCCCTTTCACATTTATTTATAGAATCAAAGTTATATTGATTTTTATCTTTATTTGTAAGATGTTTGACATAACAAAGATGTAAATATACCATAAAAATATAAATTTTTAGACATATTTAGAATAAATGTAAATTGTTCAGATCTTACGATCCTAATTTTTTTGTACAAAAAAAAAGTTAGGATCTTACGATTTTCGATTCGATTTTACGATTCGATCTATTTTTTTCTACTCCGATCTTTATTAAGATCTCGATCTTAATAACCTTGGATTATCTTTTAAATTTGTCTAAAATGAGAATGAGCCCTCTTAGATGGGTTGTAAACCCCTTACCTTCGTCAGTTAATATCATGTATAGTGTTGTTGTTTATGCTAGGGAGAGATTGACTATTTTTAATTTGTTTCCGTTTGTATTGTCCTTGGTTTTGCCTTACTTTTGAATGAATTATGTTTCCGGCAAAATATATATATATATATATAAATTATTCTCCTAAATGTTAAAAAAAGTTAAGAGGTATGCACTAACCTTAATTAAACTTTTATTTACCAAAACCAAATATCAAAATTCTTTTTTAAAGTCTTTCCTTTTTCGATCCCTAATTGACGCTGCTGTGCTCATGTGATGTGAAGGTTAAAAATTGAAGAGTAATATTTTTAAAGTCAAAAGCATTCTTTTAGGGGTCAAATTTTGCATTAAATTTTGTGATTATTTTTCTTCGATTAATTTTGTCTCTTATATATTATATTTTAGTTAATTTTATTTTTTATTAATTTTTTTTAATAAATTAACGATATACATCATCTTATCTTTCAATATGAGTTATGATTTGAGTTTCTTTTTCTATTAATTTTACATTACATGTCATTAGACACGTAGATTTTATCGTTAATATTTTTTTTGGTGGTTAGTTTTGTCGTTAATATTTAGTTCAAGTAAGAATAAAGATAAAATTAACTAAAATATAAAACATTGGGAATGAAATTAATCGTAAAAAACTTAGGAAAGAAATTGACAATTAATATAAAATCCGGAGACAAAAAAGTACTTATGCTTATTATTAAAAACTTAAAAGTGAATACACACAATCTTATGTAGGATTAAAAGAAATTATTCTTTTAATATTAGATTATGTCAAATTTAATATATATTTAGTAACTAAGAGTTACTTAAGGTATCCATCATCGGTAACAATGACTAATATTCTCGCTAACTTGTAAGCACCTCTACGGGCGTGACAACTAGGTCAGGAATTTAAAGTTACTCATACCCAAAATTAAGAAATATTTGGTTAAGGACAAGTCTTTACCATTTGACTGCATCCCTTGGGTTAAACTAATATTTTTTATTTCAAAATAAGTATTATATATATATATATAATTTTAAGAAAAAACATACTATTTGGTTTCTAAATTTAGACCGAGTCAACTAATCAATCTCTAAATAATTAAAATATAAGATTTAGTCATTGAATTATTGCAATTGTCAACAATTTAGTCCATTGGTCAAATTTAGGAGGCAAATAAGTAAAAATTCAGGGACCAAACAAATATAAAATCAATTAAAATTCAGGGACCAAATTGTTACCAAGGACCAAATAGTCACAAATTGAAATATCTCATAGACCAAATTGTATATTTTGATTATTCAAAAATTAATTAATTGATTTGATATAAATTTAATGACCAAATAATAAAAGTGCAAGATTTAAGTAAAATTTCTTATTATTATAAAAAAATAAAATTCTTTATATATTTGTTATAAGGTTCCCAATTAATATTTAACACGTGATAAATATTTATGTATGAAGAGAAAGAATATTAAATACACTTTTTTTTTTATATTATCAATAATCAATAATTAAAAAAAAGAATCTAAATGAAGCCTGTAATTAGGAGAAACTTATGATAAAGATATAAGGACTTACATAAATTATTTCCATAATAAAATTTATCTAATTTTAATTATAGTATATAGTATATACGCATGAGAACACAAATCAATCCTAGAGATTCTCTACAATAATCTTTGACATAAATTGCAATAAATAAAAGACACAATTATCCGTAATTATAGGTATTTATTTAAAAATGTATTAATTACAGTGGATGATGAGTGACTAGTGTAATAATGAATGAATGAATGAATGAGAGTGAGAGTGATAGCGAGAGTGACTGACTGAGAATCATAATAATATTATCATTATTCTTATTATTAGAAATATTTTAGTATTTTAGTATTATTGGAACCGTAAAAGAAGAAATAGGAGAGAAGAAAGAAAACAAAGGAAAGAGAAAGAAAAAAAAAAAAAAGCACAGAGAGAGAAGGCGAAGAATGAAATTCTGGGCCTCGGGGATAGCAACATCCCGTGCTCCACCATCACCACCAAAACAAAAAGCACTACTGCCATTGTTATCAATTTCATCATCGCTTCATCTTCTTCTTCAATTTTCCTTCCTTCATTGCCAAAACTTCAATGGGTAATTGCGGTACAAGAGAGGAATCTGCTGTTGTCGCCAATGCTCAAGGTTTTTCTTTTTTGGTTCTTTTTCTTATTTTCTTTTCTGGGTTTCTTACTTTATTCTACTTCCAGATCTAGGGCTTACGTTGACTCATTTTTTTGGCAATCTGTGAAACTTAGTATCTGGGTTTTTGCATAATTGAGACTTGGATTTGGATTTGGATGTTTGTTTTATGCATATGGAGTTTAATTAGGTAAAATGGTGAGTGAACGAACTTCATTTGTGAATTTGGCAGTTCAACAGCTGCACATGTCGTCGTTGCCGGCTAAAGCTGCTGCTAACGAGAAGAAACACAGTCGTTCAGTCTCAGATCTGAGCGACATTTCAACGCCTCGCCACAATTTCGAAGACGCAAGGAAGAATACACTGCTTTATACTCATGTCATTGCTTTTACATTGTATGAACTCGAGACTATCACTAAGAGCTTTCGCTCCGATTATATTCTCGGAGAAGGTGGTTTCGGTACTGTCTATAAAGGTTACATTGATGAGAATGTGAGGGTTGGCCTCAAATCTCTCCCTGTTGCTGTCAAAGTTCTAAACAAGGAGGGCCTTCAGGGACATCGAGAGTGGCTTGTATGTTTCGATTTCTTGGTAAAAAATTTAGAGATGTTTTTCTCTTAATTAGTACATTTTTTTACTCTTGTTTATTGGATACTGATACAGACGGAAGTCAACTTTCTGGGGCAGCTAAGGCACCCCAATTTGGTTAAGTTGATCGGATACTGTTGTGAGGATGATCACAGGCTACTTGTATATGAGTTCATGTTTCGAGGAAGTCTGGAGAATCACCTATTCCGAAGTATGCAACATATATTTAATCCTTCTTATATATATATATATGGTTTCCCACTTTGTCTGTTTTGCTATACAATTGTTCAATTTTTCCCTAAGAAAGTAAAACAAATCAGAGTGGGGAAATGTTGAGTCAAGCTCCAAGTCTATCCTTTGTCTTTTTGACACTTCTCACTGTTTCTCTTGTGTTTGTGTTTTGCTTTCACCCTCTTTTTATGGAGCTATGAATCTATTTGATGGGTGTTTATGTATGCTCAGTAAAAAGGTTTAGTACTATTTGTAGACTTAGCAGTTACTTAAATAAAATAGTAGCGGCCCAAGATAAAGAAAAGGATGAGATAGTGAAAATTGCATGAAACATTTAATGCTTTGTATTCTTTATACATAGATGTCTTGCAGTCTATGTCAAAAAGAAATGGAAACTTGTGAAATTTTTCTAATTGATAGGGATTGACAAGGCAGTTTAGTATGCATTTGCACATGCCCTACAGTTTCAGCAACATGAACCTCTGTTTTACTTGATGGGTATGTCGAACTTGGAGCTTTTGACTATACCTGAGATTGAGATGAATGCTAGTCTGTGTGCACCTGAGAGGGTCATAATCACATTTGAGAAAACACATCTTATAATCTGTATGCATAATTTTTCTACTCTATCCTAATTTTGTACTACTTAATGGTAAAATTTTATGAAATTATTTCAAAATGATTTTCTCGTCCTATGCTTTGCCTGGTTTTGGTATTCACTTCAAAGACTGAGACTAAAAGATAAAGGTACTTGGTGAATATATATTTCTAAAACTCTTGCAACTTAGTAATGGAAATGCGTCAATCAGTACTGTCACTTGTGAAGTGAAGTTTCTTTATAGTTTTTTCATGTATATTGTTAACTCAAGTTGATATGACATTTCCTGAGGCTTCCAGAAGCATCTGTTCCTTTATCGTGGGCAACAAGGATGATGATTGCCCTTGGAGCTGCCAAGGGTCTTGCTTTTCTTCACAATGCTGAAAGGCCAGTAATCTATCGAGACTTCAAAACGTCTAATATATTATTGGACTCTGTAAGTTTCTGGTATTATAAATTTAATTTAAATTTCTGTTCCTTCTCTCTTTTTCTGTGTAAGAAGGGAATAATTATTCTGTTCGCTTGATGCTACCAATGACTTTACAGGACTACACAGCCAAGCTTTCCGATTTTGGACTAGCAAAAGCTGGACCACAAGGGGATGAAACCCATGTGTCCACCCGGGTCATGGGTACATATGGTTATGCTGCCCCTGAATATGTAATGACTGGTAGGTCACTGTTTCTCAAATTATTGTCTAGTCCATGAACAGAAATAAATTAAGTAATAGCAAAATAGAAAAAAGACATGTGCTTGAAATATTTAAATTCCTCAAAGATTTATATAATTTTATTTATATACCATGGAGAGTACTTGTAACTAGATATACTTAAGAGATTCAGCTAGTTTAATTTAAAATGGGCTGGGTGGCAGACACAATCTGATGCTATCCTCCTTTGTCTCAACTTGGTCTAGTTTAACTATTATGCATTATGCTTCATCCCTGTCATTAAGTAGCATCATGGAAATTTGATGACAACTCAACAAATTGTTATTGCATTAACCAATAGGCAAATATTAATGGCAAGGTGAGATTATTTTGAATGAAGATAATGCAAAGGAAGCTTTAACCAATGAAACAGATCCCTCATGGTTATTTATGGTTGTTTACACGGGGAGAGTGACTGTGAGAGAGAAGGTTAGCTGTCAAATTGTCAATAATTATTGAATTATAGTGAAAATGCATCTTGATAATTAGGAGTTAAGTAATTGGCATTATTTGAACTGTAAGCAGGACCCTTTTATGTGCATATTATATGCATCTTAACTCTGATTGTGCATTGGCTCTTGTATATACCTGTAAATGTTAAGTGTTCACAGTGGCATGTCTAAACTAGCCGTTACATTAACAGGGCATCTGACTGCCAGGAGTGATGTGTATAGCTTTGGAGTTGTTCTTTTAGAGCTTTTAACTGGAAGGAAGTCTGTTGACAAGACAAGACCAGGTAAGGAACAGAGCTTGGTAGATTGGGCCCGGCCGAAGCTCAATGACAAGAGAAAGCTCCTGCAGATAATTGATCCTAGATTGGAGAACCAATACTCGGTGAGAGCAGCACAGAAAGCGTGTAGCTTGGCTTACTACTGTTTGAATCAAAATCCCAAAGCAAGGCCGTTAATGAGCGATGTAGTCGAGACGTTGGAACCCTTACAAAGTTGTAGTGATGGTGCTGGTGAAGTCTCATCATCAGGGCCAAGTAATGGAGTTGGTGGTCCTTTTGCTATGAGTTCAATCTCCGACTATCGG
The DNA here is from genome assembly GCA_003254925.1 of Chamaecrista fasciculata. Taxonomy (NCBI): domain Eukaryota; kingdom Viridiplantae; phylum Streptophyta; class Magnoliopsida; order Fabales; family Fabaceae; genus Chamaecrista; species Chamaecrista fasciculata. The sequence goes on along the minus strand of QANZ01025277.1, from coordinate 21,616 downwards.
ATGCGCCAGAGGTTTTCAAACAATGTTGGTCCGGGTGCCAGTTGTCGGTCTCCCAACCCTAACTGCTCACCAGGTGCCGCTGCAGCATGCAGGGTCAGATGATGATCTCACTCAACATTTCCCTGTCTGGTGTGTGTCTCAATTTTTCACCTAATCTCGTTAAGGAGTATAATTTGTTTGTTAGAATGTGGGTCGTCGTCGGTGTATTTGTTGGTTTGTACATGGTATTATGGTGACAAAAAGCCCTTGTGGATTGTTTCTTTGTAACCAATGTTTGGTCCTTGGATCTCAGTGGGAAATACCCTTTGGAAGAGTACTCTACTGTGTGTAGTTATAATCATGGACATCGAAACTAACTCGGCTGGTTCCTCACAACAACAGAAGCATAGGAGGTTCCAACCCATGTGTAACTTATAGTGATCTCCTATTTATGATACACCAGCCCATTCACAATGCAGTACTGCCCTAGTTTTAAGGGCTTCTAGTTTTTCAAGAAACTGAGGAAGAGTCGCTTGAGGATATGTTGTATGGTTTTCTTTTCTTGAAGCCTAAGAAGTAATGGTTTGCACCTCCATTTTGATATTTGATTGCATTTTATGTATATTTTGCAAGGAATGGAAAATGTAAAATGTGAAGGATCGTTATAAAAAATAACAGTTCCTTTTAAGGTTACTGCATGTGCTGTGTTATAGTATTTATGAATTCACTCGAGTATCATTGTTTCATATGCTAGAGGAGAAAGCAGAGTACACAACTACTTTCAATTTTAATTGATTTAAAAAGGATTGACAACCCTCTAGATTTGCAAGAATGCTCTTGACAAAACTCCCAAAGAGGGTTAAGATATTCTTTCATAATGTTGAAAATTGAAATGGTCTATTTTTGCCCTACTTTTTCAGGTCTAATAATACTAGTGAATTTTTTTTTTTATAATAATACTAGTGAAGTAATGTTGTTGAGTCATGACAAAACTCCCAAAGAGGGTTCAGCCTCACATTGGTGGGAAGTGACTCTTTGTGTGAGTACATAAAAAGAGAGATATACGATCAATGATTAACATGGGCGTAAAGTGTTTTGTTCAATTGTATTCTTTTTTCTTTGACAAAAAAAACATTATCAAGCAAAAAAAAAATTTGTTTGGGGCCTATCCTTGTAGTGTTTTTTTAGTAACTAAATGTTCATGGTATCCACCGTCGACAATAATAACTAATCCCTTCGTTGGCTTGCAGACACTTTCTTACTTAGAGATTTAAGGTAGCTCCATACTTAAAGTTAAGAATCGAATTCCTAACATTTAGTTAAAGACAAAGTGTGTTTGAAGAGTGTGTGAATTTGTAAAGAAAGATACACAAGTAAGGATTAACACTCATGTTAGATGTTTTGCCCATTATGTTCTTTTCTTTTTGGCAGAAAAAAAGTCAACAAGCATAAAATGACCTAGTGTATTTGATTTTATATAACAATATAGATATTAAATAACTATTTTTTAATTTAAAACTTTAAAATTGAATATAAATACGATTTACATGGAATTTTAATATTATTTCTATGGCGACACCATATTTTATTTGGATAATTTTAATTTTTTTTGATAATTTTGGTGCTAACAAGTTTTAATTTTAACAAAATAAGAATAATAAAGTTGGGACCTTTTTATTAAAAAAAATAGAAAAGAATAAGTTAAAACATGAAAAAAAAATAGATAATGGTTTTTTTTCCCAAATCGAGTTTTGGAGGAACAAGTTGCCTCCTAAATTATCTCTTCTCTCACTTTTCTTCTTCTTTAATTGTCTTTCACTAAAATAACTCCACCCATTCAAACAAGTTGCCTCTTAAGTCAAATCCCTAGTCTCCTAGTTTGGTGATGCTCTACATTTATTTCTATTCATAATTTTTTTTTTAATGAAAGGGTCAAACACTAGATCAATTTAAATCGATTTAGATCTAAGACATCAAACGTAGTTTCACGCATACATTAAATTAATGGCAAAGTCTATAACATTTATAATCTTGAAGATCACTCCTTAGAACCGGATCCTCAACAATTTTTGTTTCCATGCATTTTTCTATATTGCAATTAATTTCAAATCAGTTGATGGGTCAAATCCAATTTGAGAATCTTGTGATCCTTCATATATATTGCAATTAATTTCAAATCAATCATTTTTCTTTTGTTTGTTTTTCAAGTTTCAGATTATTGCATGTGTATAGTTCATATACATGACCATTGACCAATATTATTCTCATACCATGCCATTTCCAATTAATCTCAAGATTCTATATATGTTCTTTGGCCTAAGCATTATTTTATAGTTTATAGTTTTGGTTTTTTGTTTTTGTATTTTGGGTGGTGGAAGAACTAAATTGATATGTGCGGATGATAATGGATCGTACATAACTACATGATAATTAATCCAAATATCAATTAAGATAATGATTCCTGAATTATTTACTACATGGTGGATGATCCTGTGTCAGTGGACTAATGTGACCAGATATGTAATTCTAAATTCTAAAGTTTGAAAATAGACAATTTCTTAGGTAGTTTAAAACAAGCACCACCAACCCAAATTGCTGAGATGACAAAATTCGAAACTATATTATATATTGTTAAGGCCGAATGTTCAAATTGGTGATAAATGTATACTCTTAGATTCATTTTGGTCAAGTTTCATATTGGTCTTAAATGTTTTTATAATTGTTTACTTTGGTTTCGAATTATTAATTGTGGTTATATATTTTTCGTTTCAAATTTGAAAGCGACGAATATAGAGCTACGAGTTACTTCTGACAAATATTTTCTCTATCCAATTGGAATCATTAGCAAATAAGGTCAAATCAGATATCGAAAATATACTATTAGTTTCAAGGTCAAACAAACGAAGTTCGTCATATCTCTCTTATTTCAAATTCAAATTGAATGAGACAAGTTTGGAGTTACAAGTTACTCTTAACAACTTTTTCTGCTCAGTTGAAATTGTCATCAAATGAGATCAAATCGGGCCCAAACTTTTTCTTTAGGGTCCCAAACCCACTTTAAAATGCGATTTGCTGACAATCTCAACTGACAAAAAAAAAACTCATTAAAAGTTATTATAACTCTAAAATCGTTGTATTCATTTTTTTTTTTTTTGAATTGAAAGAAACAGGAAAAAACAGAAAGAGTTACATAAAACAACAAGTTCCTACAAGGTAATCATCAATCCAAGGCCAGATGTCCTTCATTTTGATATTGTGCTGCTTCCTGGAAATCTGCCATCTATTTTGAGGGTCTGCAATCATGTGTTGGATGTCTTCCATGATTGTGCTGACTCTAGCATGGTGGCCCGTGAGGTGAACATCGTATTGGTAAATGATGTTTGCCGTATGAGAACGATATTCTGAGCTAATCTCCAGCCATCTCCTGAAGCTATCTGCAAAGGTGTCAATCAGCTTTTTTGACCTGTCAAAATCACAATGATAGAAGAGTAACGTTGGTCCTGAAGATTTGAAAGTAAACGCAATGAAAACATTCCTAGACTTTTCTCTGAACTGCTGAGCAGCAAGGAGGATGTCATCTGGTTCCCATTGGTGATGCAGGGTTAGAGGAGGTCTTTTTCCCGGTTGCTGCTTGTCATTTATGTGCAGGTCCTTGGTAGCTTCCTGAAGGAAAGTAGCATTATCCTTAATCCTCATCCACTCATTAATAATCTTCTCTGGATTTGGACTCGTCCTCTGGAATAGAACCTCATTCCTATGTTTATAAATAGTCCAGCAAAACCATAGAATTTGCTGAAGAGAGATATCTGTCATTGTGTTAACATTTAAAAGCCATTGTTTCAGCCAAGTTTGGAAATCTAAAGGTTGGACTGCAGTGCTTCTGAAGGCAAGAGGGGAACCAAACCATGCGGCTTTGGTAACCGGGCATTCCAAGAACAGATGAGTGTCAGATTCAATACACTCACATCCAAAAGGGCATTTACCTGCAATTCTGAACTGTTTCTTGAGAAGATTTATTCCAATTGGAAGGCTATTATGTAAGCATCTCCAACTGAACACAGAGAGTTTGGGGGGTAAATTAGCCTTCCAAATAGATTCCCAGTTAAAGTGACTTCCTGCACTCAAAGAATCAATATTAGTGAAGGAGTTTTTGTAAGCCTTACTAACCGAATAGATACCTCTGCTATCCTTGTTCCAAATCATAGAGTCTGGTCGATTTGTGTGGGAGATGGGGATTCTCATGATACTTCTAGTGTCCTCCTGGTTAAATATTGCAGAAACCAGTTCCAAGTTCCAATTATGAGAGTCAGAGATCAAGTCAGCAGCTGTACTAATGCCAGGCATTTCTACAGTAGGCTTAAACCAGAAATTGCTACCTAATTCAATGGATTGGCCATTTCCCACCTTCCATCTGCACTCTCGAATGAGAATATCGATTTGTCTGCAGATACCTCGAGCAAGGGGGGAAGCTTGGGAGGTTGTTTTGAAGATCAGGTTGGTTTCATCCCGACAGTACTTTGCTCGATAAATTCTGGAGAGGATAGTATTAGGTTGACTGATAATCCTCCAGGCCTGTCTTCCAAGAAGAGCAGCATTGAAATCCTTGAATCTTCGTATACCAAGCCCTCCAAGTTCTTTAGGCTTACATATCTTGTCCCAAGCAAGCATGTGAGGAGTTTTAGTATTTTGGTGGTTCCCCCAGAAGAAATTAGCTACCAGAGAATCACATTTTTTGGCTTCCTTATCTGTGAGAGAGAAATAGGAAAGATGGTACACTGGAATGGAAGAGAGCACAGACTTAATCAAAATGATTCTACTTGCTTGAGAAAGCAGTTTTGCTTTCCAGCCAGCAAGTTTAGATTGGAGAGTTGCCATGATGTCTTCAAACGTCTTTCTATTCCTATGAGTCCCATCAATGAAACTCCCCAGATATTTACCAAAGGATTCCACCTTTTTAAGACGGGTTGTTCTACAAATCATCTTTTGGAACCTGTTAGGGGTATTCGGACTAAAAGTTATATCAGACTTTGCTATATTAACAATCAGTCCAGAAGCCTTACCAAAAAGATCGAATAACTGTTTGAACTTATCACATGCCACAAGATCCGCTTTGAAGAACAAAAGAATGTCATCTGCATAAATGAGGTGGTTTATTGGAGGTGCATTTCTAGCCACTTTGATCCCTTTGAGTGTTCCATCTTCCTGAGCCTTGATAAGGAGGCCCGAGAGGACATTGATGCATAGAATGAAGAGATAGGGGGAGATTGGGTCTCCCTGTCTAAGACCAGCTTTCGGACAGAAAGTATTAGTGAGGCTCCCATTAACATTCACACGGAAGGAGGTAGTAGTGATACATTGGGAGATCAGTTGAATCCAGTGTGAAGGAAACTGCATTTCTTTCAGAACCTCAATCACGAACTGCCAATCAATTTTGTCATAAGCTTTCAGTAGATCAATTTTGAGGCTAGCCCAATAACTGCGACCTTTCTTTTGTCTCCTGATGTATCTCAGCACCTCATGAGCAACAAGGATGTTATCACTAATTAATCGTCCTTTTGCAAAAGCATTTTGGTAGGGGGTAATGACATCCGGCATGATCATTTGGAGACGGTTCGCTAAGGTCTTTGAGATAACTTTATAAGCTATGTTGCAGAGGCTTATGGGTCTAAAATCTCTAAAACTTTCCTGAGATTCTCCTTTTGGGATCAGAGTGATGATTGTCTGATTGAGCTCTTTAAGGAGAAAACCTCTATTTAGAAAGGAGGCCACCATGTTGGTGAGGTCTTGACCCACCACGGGCCAATAGTGCTGAAAGAAGATAGCAGGTAAACCATCCGGGCCCGGCGTTTTGTGACCATCCATTTGGAACAATGCTGTTTCAATTTCAAGTTTGGTGAACGGTTTGCTGAGGGTATCAAGATGGAACGGAGAAAGTTTGGAAATATTCGCTTGCTGGATGAGAGATGCCTTATCTTCTATCGTTGCATTAGAAACCGACTCAAAGAGGTCTTGGAAATAGTTTCTTGCTGATTCCATAATGTCTTTTTCTGAGTTGTGCCACACTCCATTGCTATCTTTAATTGCAACGATTCTAGCCTTATTCCTTCTGTGCTTAACCACAGCATGGAAATATTTCGTGTTCCTTTCTCCGTGAGTCAGCCACATTTGTTTAGCCCTCTGAGCCCAGAAAATATGTTCACAGTGTAAAAGAAAGTCCAACTTTCCCCTCAGCTGTTTTTCTTCCGACATCCTATGATTGGTGGGATGTGAAGTCAAGCTTTGTTGAGCTTGAGCCAGCAGCTTCTGACAAATACCTATTACAATTACATTGCATATCAATCTTGATCAACACTAACTCAATGGATATAGTCAATTGGTAAGAATTTATTTATCCTTAATCAAACATTAGATACCTTGAATACCCCTTAGTTAAAGAAAAATCTAAATCTAAGATTCTTGAGAATTCTCTCAATAACTAGCTAACTCCAAACTTTCAAAGATACAAATCTTACATCTTTGCCTCTCTAAAAATCCTCAATTCTTTCAACATTTCTTAAAATGTCAATCTAACTTAGGCATCGGAAAAATTTCAAAAATACAACCTCATTCTTGCTAGCTCCTTTGGTGTACTATGTAATCTACTTGATAAATCAAGTACATCTAAATAAGTATCTTTTCTCTTATTATATATATAAATATAAATATTTGAGAATAGAATTTAAAAGAGGATGAGGAAGCATCTTTGATTTGCATGATCTGTATGAAACCGGGAGTGGTTTTGGGATTTGAGAGCGAGACAAAGAGAAAATACAAGAAATTAGTCATGGTTTGTACCAAATCCTCACGAAATCAAATACTAGTTGCTATTAACATATTCCATTTCACGAGACCATAAAAACCCAAATTTCCATATCACGACAATAACGTGCGACTCACAACTCACATGCCACCCAATATTATTGGAAAAATTTTAAATGCAACTTGAGATAAACATACAATTGTATATAATTACGAAGTGACATAATCTCTATTTTTTAAATAATTTAATGTTGAAAAACAATAAAAAAAAGTAGGGTAAATTACACTTTGGTACCCTGTGGTTTGACCCTATTTCACTTTGGTACCCTGTGATTTGAAACTTGACACTTTGGTACCCTGTGGTATTCTCCATTAACACTTTGGTACCCTTTGGAGCTATTTTTTAATTTTAACCATAACAAATTTTGCAAAAATTACATATTGACCCCAAAAAATTTTCAAAAAATTACAAATAGGTCCCTGGATACATATTATATAGGGACTAAAATGAAAAATTTAAAATTTTTTTGGGGTCAATATGTAATTTTTGTAAAATTTATTATGGTTAAAATTACAAAATAGCTTCAAAGGGTACCAAAGTGTTAATGGAGAATACCACAGGGTACCAAAGTGTCAAGTTTCAAACCACAGGGTACCAAAGTGAAATAGAGTCAAACCACAGGGTACCAAAGTGTAATTTACCCAAAAAAGTATAACATTTTTATAGATTATATCACAAGTAGTATGAATCCAACAAGTTACATCATAATTAGTATCATATTCATTACAAAATTCTACCTACGTACTTCTTTCATTTCCCTCAATGTATAATATACATAAAATATATCAACATCCAGGCTGAATTATAAATAGAAGGAAAGGTACATTTTATTCTTTGATAAGGATATCTCATAATTTTATATAAGTTGGATCAATCATATATTTACCGTGAGGATTCTGTAAAAAATACCTGCAAAATAGAATGAAGTCAAGGTTATCAAGTAGTGAAAACTCTATGGATTACAACAATTAAGTTAGTAAAAAATATAATAATAAAAATATTAATCATGGTTTATCCTCTATATATATTATACTTTATATATGGTAGGACAATAAGAGTGTATATATGATCACAAATTACTGAAACATAATGATTATAGGATTATGATTAATGTTAGAGACCAAAGAAACAGTTGGCTCCCCAAAGCACAAAGCACAATTATGTGCTATTTTACTTTTGAGAGAAAAGAAGATAGATAGTGAGAGGCATATTGCGCTTAATTTGGGGTTATGGACCCTAATGACCTTATTATGGGAGGCTAGCTAATTCATCAAGCCCCATAGCACTTAAATATACATATATATAATGAGATTTTACGTGCACATGAGTTATTGGGTGAATTAAGATCGATCGGATTAGAAGAGAAAAATACTAAATAAATTATTAAGAAAAAGAAGACCCACTTGAGAAAATGGTGTTTGCCACTAGCTATGTATATATAATATTATAATCACAATGAAGACCTGTGTTTGCGCGTAAATGAGTAGCCTATAAGCCTGGGATTACTGTAAATCAATAATTTATTAAGCCCACAAGGTTTATTGAAGTGAAATCAAGAAACATATATACCTTATTTCTCTCGCAAACTCTTTCAATACCATCTCAATTCTCAAGTCAAGTGGCTATATATATATATATACACACACATACATATACATCTATATCATGTCCAGAATTCATCCAACCCATCATCATAAAGATCATCATCCTCGTCATCGTCAAGAAGATCAAGAGGAAGAAGAGTTTATGTCCAAAGAAAAGATCATCACGGCAAGTCCATGTGTACTGACTGTGTGGAAGAGATCAAGCATGAGTTTTCAAGGCACTGATGGATTCACAGTGTTTGATCACCATGGAAAGCTTGCTTTCAGAGTTGATAATTATTCAAGGAATCACACAAGTGCCACCCTTATGGATGGAGCTGGAAATGCTCTGTTAACCCTCAAGCCTCAGGTACAAAGATGTTTTTTTCACAATCTTTTTTGAACTCTTTCAGAGGGTGAGCCTTGGTGTAGCGATGAGGTTGTTGTCCCGTGAGAGGTCACGGGTTCAAATCCTGAAACAACCTCTCTGTAAAGTAAGGGTAAGGCTGTGTACATCTTGGCCCTCCCCAGACCCCACCTAGTAGGAGCCTTGTGTACTGGGGCCGTCCTTTTTTTAACTCTTTCAAAAGTTACAACGATTAGAATTGTAATTAATAATATATTTGTTTTCACATTGGTTATATCTCTTAACTTGAAATTAAATGTTATAATATTCAAAACTTACTTGAAAGGTATCAATCAAATTAAATTTTTTTTTTAAATTTTGATACATGTTTTTTTTAACTCTTTTCTTATTTTTATTTCCTTACAAGTTAACCAGCAAAGTAAGTAATATCCATGTTTTATACATTAACCAATTCGTGTAGATTAGTAATGAATTTTACACACTAAATTGTTCTCTAATTTTTGTGTTTTCTTGGATGGGATGAAATTTTAATATTAAGTGACATTGATTAATATTGACAGACACTGAGCATGCAAAGCGAGTGGAAGGCTTACAAAGGAGATGGAATAATGTGCAGAAGAAGCAGAAGCAGGAAGAAATGCAATGATGAAGAAGAAAAAGAAAAGGCAAAGCAAAAGGCAATTTTCTGCATGAGATCAAGTTATAAGTCCATTTCATTCTTCAAGGGAGGAAATCATGACATTAATGATGAAGCTCAAGTGTTCATGTCTTCCTCATCCTCGTCGTCGTCCTCATCTTCGTCCTCGTTGTCTTCTTCATCTTCGTCTTTGCCAGATTTGAAGGTAGAAGGGTGTTTCAGGAGGCGAAATTGCGTGATAAAAAACAAGAGAGGACAAGTGGCAGCAAGGATAGCAAGGAAGAGAGTGAAGAATGTGAACAGAACAGTGATGTTGGGAGATGATGTGTTCACACTTGTAGTTCAACCAGGGTTTCAACTTGAGCTTATCATGGCCATTGTTGTTATCTTGGATCGCATCAATGTTAACAAATTATATACCCCTCTTTTGTGTTCTTGATTAATTAGTTAATCCATTCAAGGTTTCAAACATCACACACATACAAACATTTGTGATCATCATCACATTCACAACAACAGGGCTTGATTACTTTGTATATTGTATATTGTTTGTTCCAGTGTTGCTGATTTCACTGTTTTCTTCTAAGGAATAAAGTTAGCTACAAACACAATTTTCTTTATATTTTTGTATTATGTGCTGCATTTTATAATTTGTGTGTTAGAAGACTTGGTTGTGAAGAATTCAAGTTTTAAATTGTATCTTCTTTTTAAAAAAATTTCCAACTTTGTATGTTATGTGTATTAAGAAAATCCCATATGAAAAGGACATTGAGAAGAACTAAAAGCTTCTACAAACAATGTCATATGAAGCCCATTGGAACATTGTTTATTTTAATGTTTAACAACAATTACAACTAGTGACAAGAAATACGTCAATGACGGCAAATTTATCACTAATTACATACTTTAGTGACGAATGAGTGACAAAATTTGATTTGAAAAATTTAAGGCCAAAAATCTATTTTAGTCCCTAATATTTTTCTGTTCCATTTTGGTCTTTAATGTTTCTTAAAAGTTTCATAATTGGTCCATAACTATTGAACAACGAAATCAATGTTATAAATAACTATTAACAAACTCTTTCTCTATATAATTATATTGAGATATTTGGCAAACAAAATCAAATAGTACTTCGAAAAAGTAAGTTTGGTCGAAACATTAATATTAGCTTTCGGAGTACTATTTGACATTGTTTGCCAACGGTTCCAACTAGACATACGGAGAAAGAATTTTGTCAAAAGCAATTTGTAGTTCCAATTTCATTGCCTTCGGATTTAAAACGATAGAGATATGACCAAATTCATGAAACAAGCAGCCCATTTTCGGGCCTGATTTCATGTTTGATTTGACCTCGTTTGTCAATGACTCCAACCGAACAAAGAAAGAACTCACTAAATTTAACATGTAGCTCTGGTTTCATCGCATTTGGGTTTGAAATGAGAAAGATATAACCACATTCAATAGTTAATCACCAATTATGAAATTTTTTAAGAAACTTTAAGAACCAAAACGGAATAAAAAAAATATTAAGGACCAAAAAAAAACTTAGGGTAAACATTAGGGACCAAAATAGGGTTTTGGCCAAAGTTTAATGATTGCCAATGCATCACAAAATTTCAATTTTCTTAACATCAATAACAAATTAGCCACCACTATTGTAGTCACAAGTTTGGGCCTCAAAATTTTAGCGACAGACAAATTAGTCACCCCAAATTTGTGAGAATGAATCATAATTCAGAGATAAAATTTATTATGGAAGTTAATAATTCTTCCTATAAAACTCAAATCACTACATAGATTTGCAAAACTGAAGTAAAATTGAATAAATATGAAGGGAATTGATTTGAGTGAAATTATATGCAACATATATTAAACAAAATCATTTAACCAAATATGTATTGAACAAAATTGAAATTAATTAAGGGTTCACAGACAGAAACCGCATATTAAGTATATGATATACCTATATTGATCTCACTAACAATCACAATAGTTTCATTCCCAAGAGAAATTGTTACAAAAACAATAGCCAGAAATTCCTTCCTACTCAATCTGTTTTAAAATTTTCATTTTACTTTGCTTCATTTTCTGCCCCTTTCCATTTGTCTACTTTAGTTTCGTTTTATAATTTTTTTTAATAATTCATTTTACCAATAACTCAGTTCGACCCTATATATTTACAACTACCCTAAAACTACATCATGTTTTAGGTTATTACATTATTATTATTATTATTATTATTATTATTATTATTATTATTATGAATTTATATACTAGATTTATAATCAGAGTAAGCTTTAATGAAGTACAGCAAATATTATCATAGTATTTGGATTAGAATCCTTATAATTAGGATCAACAGATCAGAACATCAAGTCCACCCAATACCAAGAGTTTGCTTACATTTGACTTGCATTATTATTATTATTATTATTATTATTATGAATTTATATACTAGATTTATAATCAGAGTAAGCTTTAATGAAGTACAGCAAATATTATCATAGTATTTGGATTAGAATCCTTATAATTAGGATCAACAGATCAGAACATCAAGTCCACCCAATACCAAGAGTTTGCTTACATTTGACTTGCATTATTATTATTATTATTATTATTATTATGAATTTATATACTAGATTTATAATCAGAGTAAGCTTTAATGAAGTACAGCAAATATTATCATAGTATTTGGATTAGAATCCTTATAATTAGGATCAACAGATCAGAACATCAAGTCCACCCAATACCAAGAGTTTGCTTACATTTGACTTGCATTATTATTATTATTATTATTATTATTATGAATTTATATACTAGATTTATAATCAGAGTAAGCTTTAATGAAGTAAAGCAAGTATTATCATAGTATTTGAATTAGAATTCTTATAATTAGGATCAACAGATCACAACATCAAGTCTACCCAATACCAAGAGTTTGGCGTACATTTGACTTGTTGACTAACCCATAAAGAACTAATTTAAAATTTCCCCAAAAAAGAAAAAAGTACCTGATGGGAAATTGTTGAATATTATCATAAAATAATAAATATAATAAGGAAAAACAATATATATGAGTCACCCTATATTAATATGTATTAATACAGATTTATGTTTTAAAGGACGTTGAGGCAATTGAAGGGCTTTATCTCTATGAAGGCATACGTTTTTTTTGTGTTAATGACATTTATATATATATGGAGCCGTTGGGATTAATAAAGGCAATAAAAAAGACAACTTAATATATTATATATATATATAGATATGAGAAAAGTTCATATATGGGGTGGTGAGATGTGTGTGCGGCATAAAGAGAAAAAGGCAGTAGAGTGATGTTCATGATGTAAAAAATAAGTTATGACACATACATATGTTTTGTATACTTGGATGGAGAAATGGTGTGGGGGACAGAGTCCTATCTATCACCTTTATGCAGAGGTGATAGATCAAACAGGCGAGTACTGGGCTGTTGTATCCTGGAGGTAACGCGTCAGTGTACCCAATGCACCGGGTGATATGACTAAATCAACCCGTGGGAGGCGTGAAATTACCTTAAAGAAAGCGAGATATCCGTGCCTCAGCCCAGGACCACGCATTTTATTTACTAACATTTTTTCTGTGTTTAGTTGTTTCTCTTATTTTCAGGTAGCAAGTCCAACAGAAATTCCTCATCCATTTCTCATATTGCAGCAATATAATAACTATAAAATGTGGGGGGAAAACAATAATACAATAATCACATGGCAACTTAGATTTGGATCTTATTCTTAACAGCATCAATTTAGAAAGATGAAAATACAAAGGACATTGTCTATATCTTCTTTTCTCTTTATCTCCCAATAAGGAACAGACTGTAGAGAATCCAAATAACCCAAATGCACATAAATCCTATTATATATACAATACAGGGTTATGGGGAGAAAAATAAAAAGCAAAAACCTGTATCTTTGACTGCCGATGAGGGGCCGTACAATACATGAATACGATGAATCAGTATCCAGAAACATAAGTCTTATCCTCATAGTATCTTTTCTCACTCGCTCCCTTCTATTCATTGCGTTTCTGCATGGGAAATGAAAGAGAAGGATAAGGCATTGCCATCAGTTTCATCCTCCACAAAATGCATCATGAAGTGATCACCCATTTTATAAATACTAATTTACTACAATCATATTGCTTCTGTAAATTTGGGGAGTTGTTGCAAGTAAGGGAATCCTTATCATCAAGGCTCGCACTAAACGCCCTCCTAAAATTAATGATAGATGGCATCCCACATGTTAGGTCATAAAGAAGGGAGCAAAAAGGAATCCTCACGAACAAATGCCCTGACAACCAAATCAACGCAAAATTCTCTTTAAATTTTCAGGACTTTAACATCTCCTTCCAAAGGCTGTCATTTCCAAAACACCCCTTACCAATGTTCATAGCTAGTTGAGCTTTTCATTGTGAATAACCTAGCAATCCACCTCCAGTAAAGGTGAAATTTCTATAACTTCCCTGTATAATGTTGGTTGAACACCTGCTCTAGGATCTACTTGAATAATCCTGCTTATACCCATCCCATATGAGGAGGCCATTTGATAACTCCCTCAATCCACATTCAAGAATAAATAAGCATTGAAGGAAACAAATAAAAGATATATTTTCTAGTGATGCAAATATGAGATTCCAAGTTTTGCTAGGAATGGATTTTCAGCTATTTGCATTTAGTCTTTAATACTCTTTTTTTGGCCAGATAGTCTTTAACACTCTTGTGGAGACTACTTGAAACAAAATTGTTTCATAACTCAAGTAATCCATCTTTTCACTTCAGAAAAGTTTAGTACTGTTTCAACACAAGTGAATTCCTAATTTTCTACCAGTCATACCATAAAGAATTTGCTTCCAGAAAGCTATTTTAAGGTTTTCTTAGTAAACCAAGTGCAGCCTAAAATTAAACTAAAATTTCATCTAGGAGAGCATCAATATTGGGGATTGATCTTTCCTTGCGTTCACAGAAACAAAAGTGAGTCAAATACTAGATAATGGCCAGAAATAGATTGACGAAGAATGATATTTTACAATAATGTTAATGCATGATAATATATTGTACAAGTTTTACTCAAGAAGAAGAAACATGCAGAAATGGGCACCAACAGTAATGACACACAGAGATGGATACCATGAGGATCTAAGAACAAAAATAGCCTATTAAGAACAAACAAAATATGCAAAAAGCGAATTACCTATTATGCCTCATGATTTGATACAGCCCTTCTAATTATTGTTGAGGTTGTGATATCTAATGGACTTTCTAAGATTTTGAAGATGCCCATTTGAATAGGAACAGCATATGGATTGCTATTTTCCTGTATGAAAACAAATATCAGAAAACACTTAAATATATATAAGTAACAAAAGCACCTCATTGCTTTCATAGAAAAACTAGAAGGGTGTAGGGACTAGTTTTATATAAACCAAAATTCACAACAAATTATGTAACTTGCCTTCTGAAAATCATTACTTTCTGCAATGGTTCCATGAACAACTAATGAGATGTTAAATGTTGTGATCTGCACTCAAAAAAGGAATTCAGGTATTAATATATCACAACTACCTACATATAAATAATTAGTGGAGTGTTGTTTTCAGAGAATTATAAACAAAAAAGCATTACCAATTTGTGATGAACAAGAGATCTCCCTACAAATGGGAATATCTAGATAAGAGATGTATCTTTGCAACTGAACCTCTCAAGACATATTAACCAACTCTTAGCATTGAGAAGACTCAGTTTTGCTACTTTCTTGACAATAATCAACAAATATTGCATGAAAAGGCAGGCCTAAAATAAGCTAACTCACATATTAATTTCACGTTAAAAGAGGTACATTAGGAAGATAATGAGAGAACTCCAGTTACCATCCCTCTGCTCCTCCTCCCACAGTTATGTTCCTCTTGCAGTAAGCATAATCTAAAAGGGCTCAAGACTCAAAAATCAGGAAAAAGGGAGAAGTAATGTACAAATCATCATGCAGTCTTAAATTTAATATTTCTATATATTTAGACATAGGATCTGTTTAATCAAGCTTAAAAAATTTTCTTACTTCGAAATGACTTAATTCTAAATGAAGTTTCTGATAAAGTGTTGTGAGACAGAAACAGTTTGTGTTTGGTAGAATTGATTATAAAACACTTTTATCAGTATAGAAGAAGCAATTTGTAATCTAATTTCTAACAAAAAAGCACTTTTAAGTTTTAAATCTGACAACAAGGAATGTATTTAAGAGGGTAGGTTTAAAAGTTAGAGTATGACCGTCTTCAAAAATAAAAATCACCAACAAGGAGTTGGACCAAGTGGTAAGCAGATTAGTATCACTGAAGTAAGGTTCGAGATCTTGTGAATGCAGCTACTCCCGTTGGGAGACTCTCACCATATGCACACGAGTTTGCTTCTTCTTCTTCGCCTTCGTCTTGGAAACTACTAGAGGAAGAAGATTCTGCGGAGTATAAGCGAAACAGCGAAACTCCGACGATAAGGCCTCCGATCAACCACGACGCTATGAATTTCGCACCCAAGAGCTTCTCTGGTGTTTAAGAACTCTTCATCGTCGTCTTCACTCACTCCTTTGCTCCAGAGGAGTGAACTGTAGCTTTGCTACTGCAAAGTTTGCAAAAGTAGCTTCAAGAAATCAGAACCTCAAAAATCTATAAGAAAAAAATGTTAATGTCCTATCTTGGTCAGCTCAAGTATTTTTTATTCCGATTTGGTTTTTCATGTTTGCTTAAAGTTTTATTTTCGTCCCTCAAGATTTTTTTGTTTCGTTTTCGTCCCTCAAATTTTTAAAATGTTCCACTAGTTTGTGTCTCTTTTCCTTGTCTAAGAAAAAAATTAACTTTCATCTTCTAACAATTTTGCTCAATTTGCATTAACTTTCATTTTCTAAAAAAAAAGGCTTAAGTGCACTTTTGGTCCCAATACTATGACTAAGGTTTCAATTTGGTCCCATAACTATTTTTGTTGCAGATTTGGTCCCAAACCTTCGCAAAAAGTTTCACAGTTAGTCCCCTGGTCACTTCCGTCCAAATTTTGCCGTTAATTCTGACGTGGCAGTGTGACTGGGATGCTGACGTGGCAAAATCAAATGAGATGGACTAAATTAGGATCAATATGTAACATTTCATAACTTCTCTATACTCATTCCACAATATCTACAAATCAATTGAATTTGCAACAAACGAAACAGAATTTGCACCGCCCTTCGAATCACCTGATAACGATTTCAACCAATTCCACATACAGATTCGTCAAAAATTCCCAAATCCCTGATCAAATTCAAACACAACACAATAATACCTTGATCGGCTTTGACCCATATCTGGCGGCAAGAATTTGAGGAGTATAGATAGAAGCATTGACGGCCCGAGCCATGGCTCTGGCCTCGGCGTGTACGCTGTTGACGCCGGCGACGGCGCCGGGAAGTGCAAGGACCTGAACGGAGCCATCTCCGCCGGGCCTCGGTGTTGCCTCAACGAGAGCGGCTCGAGTTTGTTTGATTCTGCGATTGAAGGAAGGTCTTGAGATGCGGTGGAATTTTTTGGCGATAGAGGAAGAAGAAGAAGAAGAAGAAGGATACAATTGAGAGAGGAGGAATGTAGATACTGGAGCGGAAAGTGAAGACATGATGATGATGGTGGTGATGAAGCTTGAGAGAAGTGTAATGAAGCCAAATCACAAGACTTTTTGGGGAAAAGGACCATCTACTATGTTAAGCAAATCAACTACAATATAATCAATTGAAGCTATATAAAAAGGACTTGGCTGATGGAAGCATATCTCAGCCAACTCGACATCACCCTGTCTTGTACAAGCACCCAACAAAGTTCTCCATAAAATGACAGTAGCATGAAACGGAGCATGGAATACTGCATTCTTCGACGTCTGAAGCTGCGCAAACCCTAGAGGGAGATTAGAGGGAGAGAAGTTGGAGAGGATGAAGCTGCGCAAACCCTATAATGTTTTTTGCGAAAACGCCAGAATGAGCCAAGTCCTTTTTATATAGCTTCAATTGATTTGTAGATATTGTGGAATGAGTATAGAGAAGTTATGAAATGTTACATATTGATCCTAATTTAGTCCATCTCATTTGATTTTGCCACGTCAGCATCCCAGTCACACTGCCACGTCAGAATTAACGGCAAAATTTGGACGGAAGTGACCAGGGGACTAACTGTGAAACTTTTTGCGAAGGTTTGGGACCAAATCTGCAACAAAAATAGTTATGGGACCAAATTGAAACCTTAGTCATAGTATTGGGACCAAAAGTGCACTTAAGCCAAAAAAAAAAATGTAACTTTTAAGGAACTGGAAACGCTTTGCTAGGTGAGTTGTGGGGAATACACATTGGTTTGTCTATTTGTATAGATAAAGGATTGCAAAATATTATGATTGAATCTGATTCCCAACTTGCAGTTAGCCTCATTTTGAATCATAATACTGCTAAATCACATTTTTTGTACCCCTTAATTGAATCTTGCAAGTCCGGCCTCACTGTGTTGCGTTTTGAGCTGAGACATACCTTTCGTGAGGGCAATTTTTGTGCTGATTTGATGGTGAAAAAAGTCATAACAGGAAAGAACGACCTTGTTGTTATGGACTCTTTGCCATCCTATCTTCTTTAGGCTTTTGGAAATGACCTTGTTAGAAGGACATTCTCTCGCAGGATAGGAATTGGATAACTTTGTTATGTTTTGTTTTAGGGTAAATTGCAATTTGGTACCCTGTGGTTAGGGGCGGTTTCCCTTTGGTACCCTGAAAGAAAAATTTTTGCATTGTAGTACCCCGTGGTTTGCTCCGTTAGCGATTTGGTCCCCTGAGGTTATTTTCTTATACGTTAAAATGTCAAAAATCTCCCAAAAAGTCTTCTCTTATGCGTTTAAGTCATTTCCCTTTACTAAAAGGGATCAAAACATAAAGAATTAATTATAAAAGGGTCTTTAAAATTCTAATATTATAGATTTTTCTCCTTTTCATAAGATTTCTTTTGAATAGGTCCTAATTTAATTACACTTTAATCCCAAAAGTTTATGATCTTTATCAAAATAGTCCTTAGAAACTCAAATCAGTCCCCAGATTTTTGCTTGGTTACCGATAAGCCCCTGGATTTAGCTAATAGACGAATAAGTCCCCGAATTTATCGAACGTTATACAAATTCGTGTTTGGACAAATTGGTCCCTGGCTTCAATTTTTATCCCATTATTTTCAATTCCCCCTATTTTTCAGCAATCTTTAATTTTTTTTTTATTATTCCTAAACCATCTAAATTTTTATTTTTTTAATCTTCATCTTCATTAATTTGGTCCCTAAGCTATTAGAACCTTAAAATTCATCACCATCAGGTTCAAAACCCACACCCAAACCCATCTTCTTCATCTTCTTCATCTTCATGCTTATTTCTCTAATTCAAAACCCACACCCAAATTTGAACATAAGGTTCATCATCATCACCATCGTCTTTTCCTTGAATTTTTATTCTTCAAAAAACTTCCATACCCATTTCTCAGATTCAAAATCCACCCTACAAATAGTTCATCATCATCATCGAAGAAACATATCTTCTTCTTCCTCCGTTTCCAGATCTTTGTCTTCTTCCTCCTCTAACAAACCAGATAACAAGCCCACCCTTGCAGACCCTTCGTCTTCGTCCCCCGACGATCGCCTTTGCTGTCCTAACGACCATGACACTCTCCAACGCCGCCTCCAGCGATGGTGGTTTGCAAGAGAGATAGAGATTCCGGCGACGATCGAGAGCCAAATAGAGAAATCAATCGAAGAAGAAATCGCGTGCGATTCTGAAGAAGAAGAAGAAATCGCGTTTTGGAGAAGAAATCGCGTTTGATTTTGGTTATATGTTTGTGGATTTTGGAGAAGAAGAAGCGAAGAACGAAGCTGTGGGACGCGTGCGATTCTGAAGAACTAAAATGTTTTTTATTTTAGTTCTGATTTAATAAAATTAATTGCATGACCAAATTCGTTTTTTTCTTTGTTTTTGATTTGTAGGGCTTGATTATGGAAAAATTTGGGGGTTTGATTTGTTTGTAGTGTACTTGAATGAAAATTGTAGTTGAATATAGGGATTTTTTTATAAATCATAGATNGTCTTACTATTAGATGATTGTATTGTTGCTTTCTTTCGCTTTTGTTTGTAACTATGAACTCTGTTTGTTTTAATTGATTCATCTTTTAAGAAAAAGAAAGAAAGAAAGTTGGTTTTTTTTTTCTTGTTTTTTTTAATGAAAAAAGTGGATGGAAAAGAGTCAAGGATTAACCATGAAACTTTTTGAAAACTTAAGAGATCAAAATGAAACTTTGAACAAATATGAGGAACCAAAACGAAACTTTGAGCAAATATGAGAGACCAAAACGGAACAAAAAAATTTAAGGGACCAAAACAAAACTTTAAGCAAACATGAGAGATTAAAATAGAACTTTGACTAAAAAAAATGTCACAATTGTTTTTCTTTTTGGAAAAATTATCAAAAGTAACCTACTCGAAATTTTAATTTAAAGCAAATATTATTTTATTACAATTTTTATTATAAATATGTTTTTTAATTTGGTGGTAATAGTAGTAATTAAAACTAATGATTTAAAAAAACAAAACCTATTGATCGATTCATCATTTGTCCTTTAATTAAGTAGTGAGATTAGTGATTAATTCCAACGATAAATATCTTTAGTTTATATTAAAAAACAAAATCTTTAGATTATTATAAAAAAGTTTTGTTTAGACATATTATGGATGAAGCACATTTTATTTTATTCATTTATAAGTAGAAAGTTAACAAATTTCAAAAAATGATGAAAATTTTGATTTTGTGATAAAGTCTTGTTCATTGACATTTTTCTTGAAATAAATATAGTTAATTTTATGATTTTTATTATGTTTGATATTAATTGAAATTTTAAAATTAATTATTTTTCTATTTAATCATCATACAAAAATCAAAAAAAAAATTATTGATATTTTGAATAAATATTTAATGAAAGAAACTTAGGTACAAATTTAAAAATTCAAAAATATTTTCTCAAATTTCAAAATTCAATCGATTAAAAAGAGGTTTTTTTTAAATAATATAAAAAATAAAAGTATTTAGATTTATACAAAAGAAATATTTAGATATATGAGACACTTTAACATGGTTCGAGTGTTCCTACGAACTGACACAACTGTGTCAGTTTGAACTAACACAACATAAAAAAGGGACTAGGGGATGGGGAATAGAGGAAGAGAGAAGCGTGAGAAGTGAAGGAAAGAAAGAGAGAGGCGTGAGAGAAGAAAAGAAATAAGAAAAGGAGGAAGAAAGAAGAAGAGGAGAAAGAAGGGCTTTGGATCCCCTGCCGTACCTCAGGGCGTGCGGTGCGGCAGGGGCCAATGGGAGTACGCCATGTGGCGTCACCTGCACACGTGGCGCCACGTGGCGCAATCTCATTGGCCCCTGCCGCACCGCACGCCCTGCGGTACGACAAGGGATCCGTTCCCAGAAAGAAGAATGCCTCAATTGTTTAGTCTTTGTTGATCCTTCGTCATATCAAGTTATCAACATATTATTTAGTCTTTCATCACATGTTATGCCTCAATTTATCTATATCTTATTACTTAATGTATATGAAGTACGATTTTCACATGTCACTTTCCCTTCACTTTATTTTTTTTGCATTAGCTCTCCTTTCCTAAAACTTTAGTCGCCGCTCTCCCTTCCTCTACATCTTCTTTTTCTAGATATGTCGTCGCTGAGGGAGGAGTTGTAGATATTTTGCAACTCCTCCCCCCTTCTCCTTAACTTATATGAAGTACGATTTTCACGTCACTTTCCTGTCATCTAATTTTTTCTGCATAAGCTCTCCCTTCTTAAAACTTTAGTCGCCGCTCTCCCTTCCGCAACATCTTCTTTTTTTAGATTTCTTGCTGCTGGGGGAGGAGTTGTAGATATTTTGCAACTCCTCCCTCCTCTTTCTTCTTCTCTTTTTTCGGTTTTGATTTCGATTATTTTTAATTCAATAAATTCATATACGTAAATGTTTTCTATAAAAATCAAATTTTTTCAAAGTTTTTTATTATTTTCCATAATTTAATTTTTATTTGGAAAAAATTAAGAAAATTCTGCATCTTTTTTTTAAAAAAGGATACCTTCGAAATATTATTCAGTT
>QANZ01025271.1:39335-49712 GCA_003254925.1 Chamaecrista fasciculata | reverse complement strand
AACCGCCCCTAACCACAGGGTACCAAATTGCAATTTACCCTTCAAAAAAAAGAGAAAATAATAATCTGTCGTCTTTTGAAAAAGAATTGACAATATATAATCAATTCATATATTTGTCAACTAACCTAATACTTTGACATTAATTTCTCAAATAAAAAATAACAATAATACATGGTCACTTAGAAAAATTTGGTAAGAAAGATTAAGAAATAAAATAGTAGGTGGGTTATTACCTAATCCTGATGGGTTAAGAGGTCCCTGTTTTTTTTGTGCACTCATATGACAATCCGAAAGTTTTGATACTAATTGTAACGTGATAGTCACAATAAACTGTATTCTAGTCCTAGTTTACAAAATTCATGATTATATATGACAACAAATTTTAGTATGCTCATCGAAATTAGTTTCTTTTGTCTAGTCATGAAGTTGATCTTATTGAAGAAATTGTAGAGAAGATATGGAAAGATTTATGCACTAAATTGCCACCTTACTTTGATAATTTGATTGGAATTGACTCAAGGATAGTGGAAATGAATCTGCAATATTTAGAGATGGGGTTGGGTGATGTTCGTTTTGTGGGAATATGGGGCATGGGTGGTCTAAGTAAGACAACTCTTGCTAGAGCTGTCTTCGAAAGATTCTCTAACCAATTTGATGCTTGTGGCTTTTTGGCTAATGTTAGAGATACTTCAGACAAATATGGACTTGCTCAATTACAACAACAGCTTATTGAACGACTTATTGATGGAAGTAGTGGCCAAAAAATTTGGGACACTGATGAAGGAAAGAAGATCATAAAAAAAATTTGTTCCCAAAAGAAGGTTCTCCTTGTCCTTGATGATGTTAATCATATAAATCAATTGGAGAATTTGGCTGAAAGTCCTGATTGGTTTGGTGAGGGGAGCAGGGTAATTATAACAACAAGAGATAAGCACTTGTTGACATCACATGGTGTTCATAAAGTGTATGAGATTAAATTAATGGAGAAAGATGAATCTCTTCAACTCTTTTCCAAGAAAGCTTCTAAGAAAAATTATCCTGAAAAGGGCTTTTTGGAGTTGTCTGAAGATGTGGTTCAATATTCAAGAGGTCTTCCTTTGGCACTCAAAACTTTAGGTTCTTTTCTTTATGGAAGAAGAAAACCTGAATGGGAAAATTCTTTGAAGAGATTAAAGAAAATTCCAAATGCTGATATTCATCAAATTCTTAGAATAAGTTATGATGGATTAAATAAGGATGAAAAGACAATCTTTTTAGATGTTGCTTGTTTTTTTATTGGATGGAGAAAAGATCTAGTTGCTCAAGTGTTGGAAAGTTGTGACCTCCATGCAACAATTGGATTAAGCATTTTAATTGAAAGATCATTGCTAATTGAAATATCATTGCTAATAGAGATGCACGATTTAGTTCAAGAATTGGGCATGTGTATTTCTAGTGAAGAATATCCTCACAGTAGATTGTGTTGTCTAGAGGACATTGATGAAGCATTGAAAAGTGATATTGAGGTGAGTGTCTTATTTTAATTTTCTTGATTTGACTAGTTAGCGAAATAAATGACCATTTAATATTTATATTAATACCTACCTAAGTTTTTATTAATGCTTAACTCATCACTTGACATTTCATTTACAAGGAGACTAAAACAATACAAGCTATCCAATTGTCTGTCAAGAGCAAGTCCTTCAAATTTGATGAAGCACATTGGCACCCAGGATTCTTTTTAAAGAGGTTCAATCTCAAATTTCTTGTTGGATCAAATGAGACACAGGACTCATTGTCTTTCGACATTCTCAAAGGTCTTTTTAGTGCAACAAAGGTAATTTGTTGGCAGGGTTGTCGTCTAGAAACTCTTCCAATTGAAGGGCCATTCGACAAACTTGTTGAAATCCATATGCCACGAAGTAACATAACACATCTTTGGCATGGTGTACAGGTAATTAATAAGATACTTAATGTACTTGAATTTCTCTTGTGATTATAAATTATGTTGATATATTACTTTTTTCTAATGTTGGTTTCTCCCACTTTTTTGGTTTTGATCAGTTTTTGGGAAAGCTGAAACATATTGATATGAAAGACTCCAATTGTTTGATCGAAACTCCAGATTTTTCTGGAGTTCAAAATTTAGAAACATTAGATCTTGAATGGTGTTTATCCCTTATTAAGATTCATCCTTCACTTGGAGAGTTGAAATAGCTTGTGAGGGTGAACTTGTCGGACTTCTTACATCTTGAAATCCTTCCAATAAAATTGGAAAACAATGATTTGCGGGAGTTAATTCTTCAACGTTGCCCTAAAGTTACAAGACTTCCAACATTTGGAGAAAATATGAAAAATTTGTCACTGCTTCTTCTGCAATACACTGCTATTAAAGAACTTCCTGAATCAATTGGGTTCTTGACATCTTTGACAGAATTAGATTTAAGTGGTTGTCCTATTGAAGATGTATCGTTTCTTCATCATATTGGTTGCATATCGTCATTGGCTGTGTTGAATCTGAACACCGAAAATTTTATTGAGGCACCGACTGGTTGGTACTCCGAAAATTTAATGAAGTTCTGTGACTTACACTCATTGGCAGAGCTTCCATCATGCTTAATACGATTAGATGTTCGTCGTATAAAGGAACCTTTAGGAGAAGAAAAAATGTGGAATCTATTTGCATCCCTTGATCATAAGGTAAGCAATTGTCAATCTATTTATTGATTGAAATAGAAACCTCATTTTGGTCCCTGATGTTTTTTACCTTAAATTATGTTTTGGTCTCTAATGTTTTTTTGTTCTATTTTGATCCTTAGTGTTTTCTAAAATTTTCATTTTAGTCCATTGAATGTGGTTATATTTCTCTTGTTTCAAGTGCAAATGTGATGAAATGGGAGCTAAGTTGCATATGATGAGTTCTTTCTTTGCCCAATTGGAGCTGTCGACAAACGAGATCAAATCGGGTCTAAAATCAAGCATGAACAAGTGGGCCATCAGAGCTACGAGTTACTCTTGACGAGTTCTTTATCTATTTATTGAGGCAAATGAGATCAAACAATACTCTAAAAGTTAATTGGTATTAATTTTTTGAACAAATCAACTTTCGGAGTACTATTTGACCTCATTTGCCAAATGCCCCAATTGGATCAAGAAAAAACTCAACAATAGTAACTTGTATCTCTTGTTTTGTTGCATTTGTACTTGAAATGAGAGAGATATGGTCAATTTCATGAAACGAGTAACACACTTTCAGCCTTAATGTCATACCCGATTTGACCTTGTTTTCCAACGGCTCCAACTGGGGAAAATAAACTCGTCAAAAGTACCTCGTAGCTCCTATTTCTACGCATTTAATTTGGACTTGAAACAAGAAAGATATGATCACATCCAGTTGTTAGTGACCAATTGTAAAACTTATTAAGGACCAAAACAAAACTATTGAAAAACATTAAATACTATAAAACAGAACAAAAGAAATATTAAAGTCTAAAAATGAAATTTAATTTCGAGTAAATATTAGGGATCAAAATAAGGTTTTGGCCATTGGAATCTGTACTGTTGTGTGTTTGTATGTATATAATAAGAGAGTTTTCCTTGTTTTAGCGTCGTTGTGGAACAAAATATTTAGGGACGCAACTCACAAAACTTAAGGTGTGTTTGTTGTTCTTTGCTTATAAGTTTCAATTGTTGATGATTATTGATTATTTGTGTTAATGATTCATTTAACTAATGCTATTAATTACAGTCAGAAGGTCATCCTTGTACGGATTTTGTGGCAACTTTTTCATATCCGGGTACTACACCATCATGGTTTCTTAATCGTGCCAATCCAAGATGGTGTATAGCAGAAATAACAGTAGATATCCCACAATGTTGTCGTGATAGTGAATGGTCAGGAATTGCTATGTGGCTAGACGGAAATTTTGAAAAAATAGATGAGTACATTTCATGGACATCTTATGCTCCTAAAGATTATAAGAATGCACACAAAGGATGGGGACATCAGATGTCTTCTTATCGTGATCATTGCCTGATGCTTTTGCATTTCAACGATGAAACATGTTGGAAGCATGTAACAGGTGATAACCATCAGCTTGTGATAGAAATTAGATGCCACAGGGCCTATATAAATGAGTGTGGATGGCGATTGTTATGTAAAGAAGAGATGGATGAGTGGTGCAACAAAGCAAATGGGCCAAACTCAAAACTCTTGAACAAATTGAGTGTGGAAGAAGTTGGTCCTTCTGAGCTCTGGTTATCGGACTCTATAGTGAAGCAAGTATTGAATTTCGAAGATATATTTGGCAATTGAGGCCTTACATATAGAGGACTTATATATGAAGAGATCTTTTTTTTTGGACTGAATATATGAAGAGATCAATACTCATAGAGAAGCCAACTTTCCAGTTGATGGGCTTATAAAACATGGGAGGGACTATCTTTACTACACTTCCTACTTTTTATTTCTCAATTCTTTCTCTTTGATATGTTCGGTTTCAGTAATGTTAGATGTCGTAAATGATGGAGATTGTGCTCTAGGGCCAGTCATTTTATAAATATGTTGTGAACATATTAATTAATTTATAGAGATAAATTAATGGTTATCATATTATTAGCATGTTTACTATGATAACAGTGCGTGATTAATTATAGGATAATTAATCAAAATTGTCCCTGGTCGCCCATTCAAGTGGGAACTTGAAATGAACCAAGACCAGCATGACCTCGGTGCATAGAGATGCATTCACTAGATGCTGATACGAGAGTCATGGTGCAATTACGTAAAGGGTTACGAGTTGCTGGACTGACCCGGAGAGTCCTGCATGGGTTTAGTCATTAGCTAGTCTCTCCTGTACACCTGTCACGATGCCCTTAGACCTGAGGTCTTCATTATTCCGGCGTTGTAGTTGTCAGAGTTTGGCTTAGTCTAACGTTACCCGTAGATAAGGTCCCTGGTTCACTTGGAGAAGTGAAGGAGGCTAGCACCTAGGCATCTCCAAAACTGTTCGTGTGGATCACCGGCGGAGGGAGCACACTCGGAGTGGACTCCTCAGCATCGTAGACACAAAAGTCGCCGATTGATTTGGGTAAAATTCTAGTCCTTTTACTGATACAGATCCATATAGCGGATCCTTGGGAAGAAATCACTATGCGCGTATTCTGGTTTTGTTTTTTTTTTATTAATTTTATACCTGTTTCCGCTGCGTTGNGTTTTGTTTAATTTTTAAATTTATACCTGTTTCCGCTGCGTTGTGTGCCTGGTGATTTCCCAACAGTGGTATCAGAGCCACGCTATTTTGGATCTGTGTTAGTTTTGGTGATTATACATGTGATGTGTAATGTATGTTCTACCGCTTTTCAATTGGCATGCTTGTTGATGTTTTACGAAAAAGATCCACCAAAAGTTTTTGGAATTAATGTAAAAGGTGAAAATTATATGTATGAGATACATATGAAATCAATATGATTGATTTGAAGATTTCTTGAAAATTTAGGCATAAAGTCGAAATTCCATATAATTATGATTAAAATTGTTTTAATTATAATTATAAAAGGGTGGCTGGAAATTTATTCAAATTATGAATTTTAATATTTTCAGGATCAATAATTTAAATTCTTGAATGCGATTCTTGAATTTTATAATTATTGATAATGGGCCTAATTTCAAGAATAAAGGCATGTTAAAATTGCACAATCCTAATTTTAAACACAATACAAAATCGGTTTTGATATGTGTTTTGCTATACCGTGTTTGACATAATTGTATGAATTGTTCATATATGTAATTGTGTGGTGTTGGATATGGCTCTAGGTTTTTGGTGTATACGGCCTGCGTGTCGTCTCCCTCTATCCGATGTAATTTTACTTTTCAGTTTATACCTCAATGTAACTGGGGTTTACTCTCTTGTAATTTTACCTTTTCTTTTTAGGAAAATTCTCTCATTGGCTTGGGAGAATTGTTAGGATAGGTGGGCCATATCTAAACACGGTATTTGTTTGCTTTACATTTAGTTTGTATGTGATACAAAACGCTAGATGTATGTTTAGGACGCGATTTTAACATGCTATTAAACGCTACAACAACGTATACGATACGAGCGTGGGATTTTGCATATGATGCAAGATCCATGCACATGTTTATATGTATGTGATACATGGGGAAATAAACATGTGGCATGGCTCGTTTAATTTTAAAAGGAGTTTTGAAATTAAACTATAAAACGGAACAATTTTAATTTTAAGTTTTAATGCCGTCAATAAAACACCCTGTGGAAATCTTGTTCATCATAGAGCGGTGATCGCGCTCCCCGACACGTATCTATCTTGACCTTGAGGACACACGGGTGAATGGGAGATTCAACGCGACGCCTCGTTGAAGTCTTGGTTTACTAGATGCGGTGATCGCGCTCCGCGACACGTGTTTGGTAGGGCCTTGATAATATGGGGGTTGGGCTTCGGCCTCGTTGTTTTGAGCCTAGCCATTCACAAGTTTTATTGTATGACTTAATGGGGTTATCAAAACGGTTTTGGACCTCAAGGCATTAGATGGGATAAACATGCCATAAAATGTATCATATGATGATACAGTCCCATAAAGATCTAAGAGTCACATAGGATGTGATTGGTAAAAAGTTACCTACCTAAATAGCCAAAAGGTGCATGATCGCCCTCCGCGACGGTAAATTTTGGTGAAATATGGGTCTTAGCCACTAATAATAAATTTTACTGGGTTTTATAAAATGGTGGATATATATATACGCTGCTAATTAAAATTCATATCTTTGAAATTGTAGAATCAAATGGCAATTGAAAGTTCAACATTTTCACTGCGACCTATCCTTGAGAAGGATAAGCTGACCAGAACGAACTTCCTCGATTGGTTACGTAATCTGAGAATTGTTCTCACCCATGAGAGGAGACTGTATGTTCTGGACAAACCTATCCCTAAAGAGCCTGCCAAGGGCGCTCCAGGAGCTGAGTGGAGGGCTTATGAGAAGCACTTCGACGACTCGCTGGAGGTCTCTTGTCTGATGATAGACACAATGATTCCAGAGCTGCATGAGGACTTGGATACATTGATGTCATATGAGATGATGATGCGTCTCAAGGAAATGTTCCGTTACCAAATCAGACAAGATAGATATGAGACCACTAAGGCTCTTATGTCTTGCAATATGGCTGAAGGTGATTCTGTTAGTTACCATGTCACTAAGATGAGAGGGTACATAGATCATCTTGATAGGCTGGGATTCCCTGTTCCACCTGAGTTTGCTACTGGTATAATCCTGTGCTCACTGCCTAAGAGCTATGACTCGTTTGTCAAAAGCTTCTATAGGAGAGGAACAGAGAAGACAATTTCTGAGTTGCATGGAATGCTCAAGTCTGTTGAGGCATCCCTGATTCAGAAAAGGGAAAGGAAATTGAAGGGCAAAGGAAAGAGAAAGGGAATCGAGCTGGATGGTGAGACCAAGCCAGAGGACGACCCTCATCAATCACCTGCCAAGAAGGCAAAGCCCTTAGAGGAAGTATTCTGTTCTTTCTGTCAAGTGTCAAGACACGCGATGAGAAAGTGCAAATACTACTGGGAAGATCAAAAGAAGAAGAAGTGCGTTATGCCCTGTACTTCAGGTATCTTTGTTAATGTTCTTTTTCTACTTAAACCACTTAAGTATTGGATACGATATGTGGTTCTCACATTTGATGTGCAGGGTCTTCGGAGACGGTAGAAAACGAGGACGAAAGCGATATGGACCTAGAAGTGGACAATGGAGCAAAGGTTGCTGTCGTTGCTGCTAAAGGAACATGAGATCTTGGATTGCCCCTTTCGGGCTAGTTTATTGTTATTCTTTAAGTTTGAACATTTTTCTCCTTATAGAGATAAGGAAGATTTTATGTGTAAACATTAAAGAATGGTTTCTATTTTAATAAAGTAATGTTTATTTGCTTATGTGATTTGCAAAGATAATCATTATGTCTTAAACTAGAAACGATAACAATATTTATAACATTGATACAAGAAGGGATTCAGATTAGCAAATCTAATCCTATACACTTTTGGCAATTGTCGTTTTGGCCATACAAACGAAAAACGCCTTGAGAAGCTTCATATAGATGAACTTCTAAAGCTCACATGATTATGAATCATATGATGCTTGCAAGTCTTGTTTAAAATGGAAATATGACAAGAGGCATTCCTCTACTAACCGCAGTAATAGAATGTCTGACTTTGTGGGGATCATACATAGTTGATGTATGAGGACTCATGAGTATCTAAGCTAAAAGCAATAACTCTTACTAACCGTTTCAAAAGGCTAGATCTACGGCTACCCTTTTAAACACGAGTCAGAGTCGTTTGAAATAGAGATTTCAAAGTGTAGAGAAATAACTTGACAAGAAAAACAAGTTACTCGATTCGATCGAGGGAACAAGGATTTGAGTCAAGAGATCGTTAATCATCTTAGAAGCTGTGAGATAGTCTCACAACTTGCTCTTTCTTAAAAACCCCATAGTGGATGGTGTTTTGAGGAAATGTATCAAACCCTATAGGATAAGGTTTGATCTATGATGAGTCTAATTGGTCTTCTGCCAACCTTTAAAGGCTGTGCTCTTGAAGCTGCTGACTTCACACTTAACCATTTCGTCTAGGAGACGCCATATGAGATATGGTATGGGAAGAGTCCCATAAGTGTTTTGTCTCAATTTTGAAGACATCAAGTTTATTATAAGCCAAGGGCAGACAATAAACTGTCTTCAAAACCCTCAAGTATGTGCTTGTGGGATACCCTAAGAAAACAAAAAGGGGGTATCAAGTCAACTACCCACCTGATTACAAAGGGTTTGTAATCAGAGGTGAATACCTTTAGAAAGGGATTTCTTGTTTCCAAAAGAAACAGTGGGAGTGAGATGAATCTTGAAGGAGTTCAAGATCCACAAGACTTTTGAGTCGCGCAGACGAATATTAGAGAAGATCCGCAAGGTGTTGTGGAAGCTCCTCTAAAACATAAGGACAACGAAGTTCTGATAGAACACGTTCTCAGTTTCAAAGATGGGGATCTTTGGTCATTGAGAACAGGGATGTGTTGCTCTAGGAGCGTGGTGAGCCCGCCACCTATCGAGAAACTTTTATCACTGTTTTGATAAAGATGTCAAAGGAGTTTGGCTTCTTGCAAAAACCTTGATAAGTCCTGTGTTTACAAGAAGGTTAGTGGGAGCACGATTGTACTCTTGGTGCCATATGTCGTTGACATATCGCTAGTTGAAGGTGACGTTACTATCTTAAGGATTGTGAATCTTAGATAGGTAAATCACTTTCGATGAAGGACATAAAAGAAGCTGAGATCTATAGAGATAGTACTCGGGGAGCTTCTTGAATTGAGTCAAAGTACGTTCTTGGATAAGATACTGAAGGAGTTCAGTATGCGAGAATTCAAGAGGAGATTCATGCCGATGAATCAAGTTTTGGTCCTTAGCAAGAATCAGTGTTTCCTGAGACACGTGATGAGCAAAGGACACATGAGTGGCATCCCTTATGGTTCGACAATAGGATCCATCATGCTGTACTAGACTCGATATGACATTTGCCCTATGAAAGACGAGCTGTGACCCTGTTGAGGTTCACTAGGAAAGCTGTCATTGAGGTCCTTGAGTACTTAAGAAGCACTAAGGACAAATTCTTGGTTTATGGTAGAATTAATGTGTAAAGTGTTACACAAGAAGCCCATTATTCAAGCCAACCAAGATTGATCGCAGTACTGAAAATGTATTCCCTGAACATAGTAATCGTAAAGTTGGAAGGGTTCCAAGCAGAGTACGATTACTGATTCTACAAAGAATGGGTTAGTCGCGTGGAGACGCAGACTGTAAAACTAGTGTCTGAAGTACACTTTGTGGTCACCCTGTAGAGACAGGAAGACACCAAATGGGAAGGAGTTCCCCACTGATGTTCCGACAGTGATAAGCACTCAGACAGGATCACCTAGAGATGGTGATATTAAGATATGGAAAGGTAGCAGTCGAGGATATTTTGTCAGTCCTTTGAAAGAAACCCCAGCACAAGTCTTACATAAGCATTATGTAATGTCAAGTGGGAATTAGACACATTAATGGATGTTCCTGTTGGAGATTGTGCCCTAGGGCCAATCATTTTATTTGATAAATATGTTGTGAACATATTATTAATTTATGGAAGATAAATTAATGTGTTGTCATATCATTCGCATGTTTACTATGATAACGTCCATGATTAATTATGAGATAATTAATCTAAAATTGTCCCTGGTCGATTATTTTTGTGGGAGCAAAAATGAACTAAGACCAGCATGACCTCGGTGCATGAGATGCACGCACTAGATGCTGGGACGAGAGTCATGGTGCAATTACGTAAGGTGGTTACGA